>PVIC010000852.1:0-106199 GCA_004025085.1 Thryonomys swinderianus | reverse complement strand
CTGGCAGGCCTCAATCTTCCACTATGGGAATGGTGCCCGGGGGTACCTGAGTGTCTGGGGTGGAGTGGGCCAGTTGGCAGACCTCAGTCCTCCTTGCTGGGAATGAAATGGTGCCTGGGGATACTCATGTCTCCAGGGTGGAGCGGGCCAGTCTTCAGGCCTCAGTCCTCTAAGCTGGGAACGGAATCCAAAATGTATCTTTAAAATGTACCAATGAACTCAATAAAAAAATTGTGAAGCAGGCCAGAGGGTTAGCTCAGAGGTTCTGGTGCCTGCCTCGCAAGCGTAAGGTCTTAAGTTTGATCCCCGGAAACCACATACAATGCTGGGCGTGGAGACTCATGCCCACCAGCCATCAATACCACATACCACAGTGCCAGGTGTGGTGGCTCACGCCTGTAATCCCAGCACTCAGGAGGCAGAGACAGGCAGATTTCTGAGTTCCAGGCTTGCCTGGGCTACATAGTGAGCTCAGGGCCAGCCTGAACTACAAAGCGAGACCCTGTCTCAAAAAAAAAAAAAATAAAAATAAAAATTGAAGCCCTTAGAGTGAATAGCATCCAACCCCAATGAGCACTCAGTAAAGTTAGCATTTCACTACACAGTTCTGCAAAGCCTTTAATTCATTTATTCTGTGTTGGGAATTGAACTCAGAGCCTTCATGCTATGCTATGTCCCAGGCTTTTGAAAAACTTTATTTCGAGACAGAGTCTTACTAATTTTCCCAGGCTGGGCTTAAACTTGCCATCCTCCCACTTCTGGCTCTCAGAGTGCTAGGATTACAGGAATATCCCACAATGCCTGGCTTGTCAGATCCTTCAGTACCGCGTTGACACTGTGGGAAGTGACAACCTGTAAAAGTAAAGGAGTTATAGTTTCTGTGGTCTTGTTCTGTGAGGAGGTAACATGAGTTTTTGACCAAAAAATGACCAATGCTATTTATCACTTTCACCTGTCAGTCAGGACTTCCTGTGATATTGAAGTATTTCTTTTCCAGTTACCAAGCTCCACAACTCCTCCATGTCAGGGCTCCACCCATGTGACAGCACTCTGGAATGTATTGCATTGGCTCATAAACAGAACAAGAGGCTGAAAAACTAAACCGCAAATAAGCTGTTTTCCCCATACCTTGTAAGAGTATATTCATGGTTCCATGTGATTTGATTTGATCCCAGCCACAAACTGCTATAGGGGAAAGGGAAACATGAGAATCAAGATATATCATGTACTGATACAAATTAGTGAAGGTAGCTCCTTTTACATTATTTTGAGGGTTTCCCTGATTTGCTTACAGTCATGTCATTCTGTATATAGTCAGTCAATCTTCCCTTTGTAGAGCTCTTTAAAGTACATAAGTGTGGTGGTGTGAATGTGGAGGCAAGATAATACCCAAAGTCATATGTTAATGGTATTTGGAGGTAGGATCTTTAGAAAGTACTTAAAATTAGATGAAATTATGAGGATTGGACCTCCATGCTGCCATTTGTGGCTTTAAAAGAAGGACAGAGATCAGAGCTAGTATGCATGTACTGGCTTGACGTGTGGTACCTTCTGCCACAGTGTGATGGAACAAGGCCCTCAGAGATGCTGGTGCCATGCTTTGGGGCTTCTTGTTCTCCAGGACCATGCTCCAAAATGAACTTCTGTTTTTGCAAGTTATATGGGTTCAGATATTTTGTTATAATGACTGAAAATGGACTAAGATGATAAGAAAAATAAGTATTTGAGGTTTACTTGGTGAGTGGCCACAAAGGGCCAGGGTGCTCTCTTTGATTTTCTTTGTGCTCACTGGACTGTATGGTGGATGCTGTAGGGCAGTCTAGGGCTGAAGAGCTGTAGTTAAGCAAGCAGATCAGGGGAGAAAGGATAGGGCCTTTGATGACAGACTATACCTAAGGTTAGCAGAGAAATGGGAACAAATTCCTTCTTTAAGCCTCAAATAAGAAGAGTATTAGGATGGGAAGATTGGTAAGAGTCTCAGGCTTAAAAAGGAAAACCACCAACCCCCTATTAATTAAGCATGGTGAAAGACAATTGGAAACTGACCAAAACACACATATTTTCACTGGAGAGAAGAGAAAAAAGACCTGAATAATGAAAATCAACAACTGATTTAGAAAACTGTCCAGGCAATGAAAAAGAGTGCTTTGTGACACTAGAGAATTAGTTTTGGTATTCAATGACTTTCTAAATGGCTTACATAGAGAGTAACCATTGGGGGCCACTTCAGTTATAGGGGGAAGGAGACAGTAGGCTATATGTTAAAAGTGCTGTATAAGTGGTTTTTGAAACATTAGGTAGAAATTCCAAAGGTAGAAAAGAGAGGCAAGACTGCACAAGCTGGCTGAAAGGCCAAAATCAGGGCAAGCATTCAAAAGTGATGTCACAGGAGAGGGGCAGCTCAGGTAAAGCTGAGAAGGTAGATCAACATGCAGAACCTTATTAATGATGCAAGTTTTAACAGGTTACCTTCTTTGTGACCTAGTTTCCTTGTGTCTGAGTAAGAATAATGAAGATACCTGCCAGATAGTGCTATTGTGAGGACTGTATGATATAATGCATATGAAGAAAGAATCCTAGTACCTGATGTATAATAAGCACTCTGAATAGTAACAGTAAATGGTGATGATCATCATCACTGGGGATTCAATGCTGCTGGAAATACAGATGAAGACAAGTGTGTCACTCAGCTTTCTGTCACTGTAACAAATACCTTAAATAAGTAACATAAATAGAAAATATTATTTTGGTTCATAGTTTTAGAAACTGTAGTTGTTTTGGGCCTTTGGTGGGTTAGTCATGATGCCAATGCCACATGGTAGAGCAGAACTGTGCACTAGTTGGCAAAGGAGAGGAAGAAGAAGGGACAGGGTCCTAACAAAGGTAAGAGCCAATGACTTAAGGTCTTGGCAACACCTCCTTAACATTCAGATAACCTTCAGACAACACCCTCTTTGGGACCAAGGCTTGGGACTACTAGAGGACAGTCAACAATCACAATGTAGCAACAAGACATGGTGAACAATGGGGCCAAGGGTACAAAGGGTAATAAAAAAACCATATCATTAATTTTTATTCTACAACCCTATGGAAATTTTAGAAGAGTTTTAAGCATAAGAACATGACCAGATTTATAATTTAGATGGATTTTTCAGAGGTCAGAGTCATAGATTAAAATTTGGGGAAAACAAGACTGAAGGCAGAGAGGGCCTACTGGTGGTATTACCATAGCCCAGGTGGGAGGTGATAAGGGCCCAACTAATGCAGATAAATGGCACTAGATATGGCTTAAAAGAAAAAGGCATGTTTGGGAAGCTATGAAAGAAAAGAGAGTAAAAGAAAGGAGAAAACAGAGGATATTTCCAGGGTTTGTAAACTAGGTGGCCAGATGAATATGATTCCATCCACTATTTTAGGCATGTACAAATGAAGCATGTGTAAGACAGACAAAGGTGTATATTATTTATAAAGAGTGAGTTTGGAGAATCTGTGGGTAGCCAGATGGAGAGGCCCAGTAGACTGTGTCCTTATAAAAATGAAACTTCCTAGAAGATCTCAGCTAGAATATAGATATGGATGTTGCCAATATAAGGATCATGATGGAATCACGAGAGTGAAAGGGATTGGGAGAGAAAATGAGAGGAGTAAGGACAAAACAATGGCAAACACATTGTTTAAGGAAAAAAAAGAAAATCAGCCTATTGGAGAGAGATTAAAGGAGGAAATAACAGAGTGTGATATAATAGAAACTATAAGAAGAGATATTGAAAAGGGAGAAATCTGCCTTTTTAAATGCCGTGGGTGGGTCTATCAAGGTAGAGCATAAATGGGGCAGCTGATTTGGCAGTAGAAGGGCAAGGAGGGAAGGAAAGAATGTGACATGAGGAATTAGACACAGACAATGAGAGCACTACTGGAGATTTTCTGTTGAGAAAAGGAAAAGTGAGATACAAAAGTAGAGAAAAATAGGTACAGTATAGGGTACTTTCTTCTTCTGATGAGAGAGTGAAGAAAATTTGTATGTGACAGAAAACAATATGTGAAAGGGGGAAGCTATAGAAAGACAAAAAGATGTGCTAGTCTGCTTAATGATACTATAAAAACTACCTGATACAATCAACTTATAAAGAGAAAAGGTTTATTCAGGCTCACAGTTTTAAAAGTTTCAATCAGTGATTGGTTGGCTTCCTTGCTCTGATCTTATGGTAGAACATTATGATGGGAGTGTATGGCAGTCCCAAATCATTTACTTCATGACTGAGATTACAACAGTAAAAAGAGGGATACCCCACAAACCCTCGAGTGCCAGCCTTTGAGTACTGAAGAGGCCATACCTCTTAAAGTTGCCACCATTGAGTAGTACCCAATAGCACCAAGGCTAGTGACCAAGTTTTTAGTACTTGGGACTTTGGGGGATAGTTTAGATACAAACTGGAGCAGAAAACATATAATGGATCATAATCTAAATGGAGATATGGTACCCAGAGCTCCCAAGCATGTCAGTCAAGAGCAGAATAGGAAATAGGCAAGCTAAATCCACCATCTTCCCCATCCTTTGTTGGGCTCTAGACAAGAACATGAGTAGACAGAATGTTTTGTTTTGCTTTGCTTTGTTTGAGACAAGGTCTCACTTTGTAGTTCAGGCTGACCCTGAACTCACTATGTAGCACAAGCAAGCCCCAAACTCACCACAATCTCCCTGCCTCTTCCTCCCAAGTGCTGGCATTACAGGTGTGAGCCACCATGCCTGGCAGATGGAAGTGTTTATTCATGGAAATGAGCTTGAGTTCACATAACACAACTTGAGGGTATTTAAAAATGGGGAGGTAGGTGCAAATACCAAAGTGAGAAGTCCAAGTGACTGTTAAGGACTTTCTAGAGTTTCTGCTGCAAGTGTGGTGAGCAAGTTCAAGGGAAAGGCTGACTGTAGTCCTGGAGCTTAGGTGGAGAAGCCCATGAATTTGTGGCAGTGTCATCTGCACTGCTGGGTAGTATTGATACTCCCTCTTTTATGGAACTTAGGATAAGAGGAGAAATGCAGGCTGTGACATTCAAACAGGTTTGAAGTTTTGCCATCGTGAGGCTCAGAGAAATCTAGGAATGCATGACAGTGGGGGTGCTGGTGAAATATTTTCAAGGACCAACCTTGCAAACAGGCTCAGGACACTAACAATGATCCTCTGTCTCTTGTTTATCCTAAAAAGGCTCAAGGGAATGAAATGACCTCAGAAGAAATTATATATGACTTATATACAATCATTATTAAGTAATGAGACCCCATTTTAATTTTTGCTTCAATTTACAATTATGAAAAAACAATATATTTAACTTTAATTGTCCACTTCTACTTGACCTGGGGTTGTATATCAACTTCAAGTTTGGAAAAGTCTAGAATCATTGGATGACCTCCCACAACAGTTGGGCATTTCCCTCTTGACCTAGGGGCATCAGGGACTTTATACACCATCAACAAAAGAGGAGTAAATGTTTATCCAGTCCTGCAAAGGAAAGCAGTCCAATTTTGGGTAGGAATGACAGAAGAAAGAATGGAGTCTCATTTAATAAAAAGCAACAGGAACACATGGTAGAAACGAATCCAGGAAGCCCCCAAAGAGAAGAGTGAGGCAAGGGAGAGATTTGGCTTTAAGAAGCAGGCTCTGGATTGGTAGAGTCGTTCTGTGAGATGGAAACCTTAAGAGTGCAGTGAAGGAGGCTGTGAGTGCTACCTTAATCAGTACAAGCTTCTGTTTGGGTTGTGGGTAGTGGTTGCGGCGCAAAAGCAATAATCGTTTCCTTTCTCTGATTGGGGACCACCCTTTCACTGGTGATGACAGAGAGCCCCACAGTACTCTAAATGTGCCACTCCACTTCCTCTGGGCCCCAGAGAGCTCTGAGCAGACATTCCTCTCACAGCATTTGATTTATTGATTGATTAATTGATTTCCAGGACCAGGGTTCAAACTCAGGGACTTGCATTTGCCGGGGAGGCACAGGTACCACTGAGCTACATCCCCGGTCCTTCTAATAGCATTATAGAAAAGCTTCTTAGTTGTCAACTCCAAACTAAAACCTCCAGTGAGAGGGCCCGCCCCATTTAATGGTCCTTGAAGACATTCAGACAGCTTCTGTATCATGCTGACTTTGAACAAAAAGATCATTAAATTAAAGGTCACCAAGATACACTGCTTAAAATAATAATGGCATTTGTATAGCACACTAGGGCTTAGGAAAAAATTCCTGTTATCACATTTGATTTCACAAAAACTCTGAAGTTGGTTGTTATTCTTAGTAAAAATATACCTTTTCATATACAAATCTTACCATTTTTTATTGCTTTGCTTGGTAGTCTTCTGTCATTTTTATTTTCCTCTCCTACTCTTAAAAGTTTAATAAATTCCCTGAATCAAAGTGTCTCCTGCACTGCCCTCTCCTTGTGGACCCCACTGGGTCTTTAAGCATCACTCCGGTGCTCATCACCCCAGAAACACCTCAGAAACGCCTCTGTCTGTTTTCTCTGCTGTCTTCTCCAGCCATCCCCTTCCTTTCCTCTTCTGCTGACTTCTCTGTAGATACGAGTCTCTATCCTGAACTCCAACCCGCTCTTAAAGAATTCTAGTTACCATCTTCTTTGTTTTTAAAGATTTTTAAAAAATTGATTTTATTAGTACACTTTATAGACACGTTGTGATCCCAATCAACGATGAGACTTTGTATCAGTACATGACATGACTTATTTCTCATTTTTTCCCATTTCCCTACCCCCCACAACTCCCCACCCCCTATATACATAAGCTTTGTTTCCTTTTTTATTATCATCAAATACTTTCTTCCCCTTCTTTACTTAGCCCTACCTCCCTTTTCTCTTTGAATATCCACCTTCTTAATAAAATCTTTCTGCCAGCACTCTCAGATTTTGATGTGATCTTTTCCTTTTCAAGGTTCTCAATATATTTCATATCTTTGTTTCTAAAACTCTATCCTGGCAGTGTCACAGAGCCAAGGCTATTTGGTAAAGTATCTTGCTAGATCATAACATGTTTAAATCTGTGAAAGCTGTGACATGGTCTTGGTCTACCCCCCACCCCCCCGCCACTCCTGGTTTCTATGTGTTTACGTTTTTTCCCAGTACTGGGTATTGAACCCAAACACTGAACCAAACCTCCAGCTCCACCCTCTTTATTTTAGTTTTTATTTTAGAACAGGGCCTCAACAAGTTGCTAAATTGCCCACTCTGAGCCTGAACATGAGATCCTCTTGGCTCAGCCTCCCAGAATGCTGGGATTATAGGTGTGTAACAGGTTTTTTTTTTTTTTAATTAAAACACAGATCACATCAAGCATGGTTTCTGATTCATATTCTCTTTGAGGAGCACTTAGTAATTCCCTTTTCTCCCTACAGTGTGCTTTTACAAGATACTTTATATGGATGTGCTTGTCACACTTGGCGTTTATGCTCTCTGTGAAACTGAAAGCACCTTGAAGGAGGGTAACAGCCAAGGGCCTGAGTCTAAGTATTAGTGTTCCTATTTACCAGTAGTGTGACCTTGGGCAAGTTACTGAACCTCTCTGTGGCTCAGCTTTTTTTATCTCTAAAGTGAAGATAATAACAGTACTTATCCCAAATGATTATCGAGAGGATTGTTAGTGCATATGAAATGCTTATCAGATAATATGCTGTTATAATTTTTATACTATGTTATCCTATGTATTCTTGTTGACAAGACTAATGCTTCAACTCAGCAGATACATAACAGATACTCATGGAATATATCAGAGAATGAGGACAGGAGTGCATGATGCTTCTTTCTACTAGATTCTCAACTTGAAAAGCAGGACAGTCCATCCCCCACAAAGCTGTAGCTTTCCCACAGCAAGCTCAAGTGGGGTTTATAATAGGCAATCAATAAATATTTGCAGAGCTTTATAAATATTAATCTAGTCTGGTAAGTGACAGATTGAGAACAATAAAAATATACCGTGCAATGAATTAGGTTCATATCAAATAAATGGTCACCTAGGATTTTACTTTAAGATTGTGAGACATAGTTCCCTTTTGTTCTAAAGCTCCCTGTGGGGAAGATTATTTAATATGCCTGCTTGTTTTTAACCCAGACCCCAGCATGGCCCAATCACGTGGAGGAAATCCACAAGACCAGAGTGCAGCTGGTGGAGGCAGCCACAGGGGAGCAGCTGGCTGGAGCAGATTCCTTGGGGCCGGGCCCGAAGGGTGGAAATCAGCCTCCAGACGCAGCTGCCCCTGGGAGATGAGTAGAGAGGTGGGCAGTGGCTCTGCATTGGACATAGGGAAAAGGAGGGCTCTGAACACCAGGGGAAGCTTCCTCCGAACGGAGCCGTTGGCTGGCAATAGTGAATCAACCCGGGATCGTGAAAAGGCAGAGTACAAAAAGCAAGAGCCCTCTCTGCAGGCAAACCAGGCAAGTATGGGGCTATTTCACAGCCCAGGAGACATTCATGCTCCTGTTAGCAACCACACTGCAAACAAGGCAGGGACCTGTTTGTTCGGCTCGAAGTGCTTACACTGGCCTCTTCCCCTCTGGCCCTGCTTTGTCACTCAACTTTCCTCATTCTATGTTGGAGAGGTTTATTTTTTATTTTTTCCTCCCCTTGGCTTTTTAAAGTAACATCAGTGGAGCAGCTAATGAGGCGGCAGAAAGCAAGCTGGTCCATTCAGGGTTGCTAATGACTCCATTCCCGGGAGCCTAATCAAAGATTTGTACATTTAATTGCTGTCAAGTCAGCTCCAACCACCTGCCATTTTTGCAGCACCTGAGCTCCCAGCTCTGTAGCCCCTGATTCTAAATAAATCCATCACCCCTTCTAAAGGCCGGAAAGCCTGGCTGCTGGGCAACCTTGAATCCAGTTTGTGCAGGAGGGCCAAGAGCAGGGGCCTACCTGCGAAGTGTCACTTATCTGTTGGAGTTGACTCTGGCTGGATTCTGGCTCTTGCTTCTCTGGGGAGAAAAAGCACAGGTGTGATAGTAGGGGTTACAGGATGGAAGAGAGGAGGAAAAAGATGACACCTTCTCTGGAATCTGTGGCTAAGATTTTTATTTGCGAAGATGACTTAATTTTCAACCCTAACTCTGTTGTCCCATCAGTGTAGGCTCTTTCTTGCCAGTTGCAATGGTACTCATTTTAATTGTCATTTTGTCATTTCCCTGTAGTTGTTGTCTGGGCTCTTTAGAAGATTAGGGAGTGAAAGAACCAGTTAATTTGGACTTGAATTTAACATAATGATAAAACAATTCTACCTTGGTGGGAGGTATTGGCAAGGTAAGAAAACGATGCTTAGCCCTTGTCCTTTCTGCAGTAAAAATCATTTAAACTATACTGAATTCTAACCTTATCCTGTTCACCTGTTATAGATACATCAGATACACTTAGTAGATCTGATCTTCCAAGATCAGTCTCTAGAGCAAAATTTCTCAAGCTTCAGTGTATATCAGAATCACCCAGAGGGCTTATTAAACACAGTTCCTTGGGCTTCAACTCCAGGTCACTGGATTTGATAGGTCTGGGGTGGGGTCTGATGATCTGTGACTCTAACAAATTCCTGGATGCTGAGTTGAGGGAAATAAGTTGAAGGACTTTGGAAATGCCAACTTTACTACTGACAGGGGATGAGACGTCACTGACCCCGAATTCCACCCCTGTCTGCCTGTGACTAACTGCACTGGCCAGAGGGACGAGGGACTAGTGTGGAACTTGGTTGAAGGAGAGGTGATTGCTTGCAGCTGAGAGCATGTATTGCATGTAACAGACCCACACACCACTGGCCGAGACTGAAGTTGGGCAGGAAGGGAATTGGAGCCTAGACAAATAGTGGAATATGTTTGGGATTCATTCTCCTCTAGGGTGACCAAGCGCAACAGTCTACCCAGCAGCAGCCTTCCTGAGGTTCCCAGGGCAAAGGCCTGAGGATCCTGAGCAAAGAGAGACACAGTTTGTCTGTTTCTCCTACATCATGAAGGGCACATTAATTCAGATTTACAAGTAAAATAAAATATTGCCACATGTTTTCAATACCCTTGCCAAAAAAAAAGCAAACAAAAAAAAAAAAAAGAGGGAACTAAGGTGTTTAAATCTGTATCTGCATGCATTTTCTCAGTTTGCTATCAGTAACTCTATCAGTTGCTCTATAACAACTTCAGAACACGACCTATTTTTCAGTGCTTATTTTCAAGGAAGAAACTTCCTTTCTTTTTATCTTTTTTAGGCAATTTGCTAAACTTCAACTAATTTATCTAATAAATAAGAAGGAACAAATATCTCTACCCTTCTACAGAGAACTATAGCTTCCAATTGGGCAGGACCTAAGTTTGTAATCTTTTAGGATTAACCAGTCGGTCTGATTAAGATATTTTAGCAACTAGCTGTTCTAAACCTTTCTGATAATTGTTGTTTTCATGTATTTACTTGCCTTCTTCCATTCTGCTGTGTTGCCACTTCATTCCAGATAAGTGCACAGTTGTTTTTATTTCCTCCTTACTGCTTAGTCTGTTTATATGAGGGGACCCTGGAAAGTGTGCAAGATAACCTTGTTAGAAAACTAAATTAATTCTAAAGAGTAAACACCATATGATTCACCAATCAGATGGGAAAATATTGTTAAATGTTACTCATTTACTACCCTGTCTTTCCCCCCAAGTGCTTGAAACCACAGAAAAAGGGAATATTTGAATTTATTCACCTTGAGAATTTAGATTAGAATGCAAACATGACCTGGGTAGATAAAACAAAAGAATAAGGACTGTTCCTTTGACTGAGACAGAAAGAGTATGTGTTGTGTGTGTGTGTGTGTGTGTGTATATATATATATATATATATATATATATATATATATATATATTTTTATGGCAATATATATATATATATATATATATATTTTTTTTTTTTTTTTTTTTTCATGGCAAAGCTAACTCAGCATCCTTTCTGCCGGAAAAATCAATGTTCTTCAGTCTGGGTTGAGAATTCCTCAGGAGAAAAAAGAATGCTTTTAAGAGGGGCCTCTTGATTCTGGATTCCATGAGTGATGTCGTGATGGTACTAAAGGACTCTTCAGCACTCTGTACTCATCACACAAGGCTTAGGGGAAGCACCATCCCATGAGAATTGCCTTCCCTCACCAGAGCACCTTCAGCCTCTGGGCTGTTTACATCAGCCTACCTTTGTATCACAGTTACGCTGTGCCCTATGTGATGCAGCCTTGGGGTCGTTTGTGCATGTAGTCATCGCCTAATTTGACTGTAAACACTTAAAGGCCAGGATCTCGGATATACTCAGGGTGAGTACCTGGTTGTCTCATGCAGAGCCTACTACTTAGTAGGTATTCAATAAATATTTGTTGCTTAAATGAGTAGCTGGTGCATTTGAAGCAGTCTCAGCAATTCTAAGAAGAATTCTAATGTATATGGAATTTATTGTGAATGTGGTAGATAGCATTTGGGCCAAGTAAAGAGATCTTAATGTTTTGCTCTTATTTCATGCATCCTAGCCACAGCCATATTCAAAGATGAAACTGACTGCTTCTTGAGAGACAGGATAAAGGGCAAAATGTCAGAATGGCAATTGGACTGCTCTACTTCATTCAGAGTTTATGTGCTTTTTTCCCTTTGGTCCTAGGGAAACCCAGAGCTATGGAAAAATAAGATCAGTGACAAGCTCATCCTTCTCACCAGTTTATTTCTCTCTCCTTTTTCGGTGTAAGTTGGAAATCTGCCTTTACCTCTCCTATAGGAGAAAGTCTGGCTCCAAGAAGCTGTCTTACCTGGTACATCTTGCTATAAGTAATGCCCAGTGGGATCCCACTGTGAGACAGAGGCCTTTCTTCAGCTCAGCCTCACACACTCACATGCATACTCGCGGATTCTACATTAATCCCTCTCAACCATTCAGGTCAATGGTGGAAAAAAATAGGAAATGTTGTTGGAAAACTTGACTTTTTACAAGTGTGACTCACTTTATCCAACAAGTGTGGTTCCAAAGACTGACATGAAAAAAAAAATCATACTTTTAGAAATCTAGTCACATTTAAAATGTACAGGAGAAAGCCAGCCACTTAATGGTGGTGTCTATGCATACATTCAAAAGACTCTTATCAAGCCCTAACTGGGTTTTCACCAGCAAGATGCATGAGAGTTATTAATAATAGGCTGACAGTAGCTCAAAGGTGTAGAGTTATTAGTATGCTAGGAGTCCTCTAGGGACCTCAGGGGTGAGGGCTTCAGTTTCTATTCTTCAATACACTATTGTCCAACATCATTGGTGACTTCTGCCTCCTTTCTTCTACTCCCATACAGAAAGAGAAGAGAGAACTTTCAGTTTTCTTTACTTCTGCCCTTCCTTCCAAAGATGTGAGCTTCCTCCAAGAGGGTGGTTATGATTTGTGAAAAGATCAGTGTGTTTCTGTATGTGGGTGGGCTGAGGAGGTTACAATCCCATGTATAGAGGAAAAACAGGGTAGAATTAAAGCTACTTGTGAGCTGTCTCTTCTCTCCCTGATGCACAGCTCAACTGAGAAGGTGGAGGAACATGATCTGTGATAGAACACACAACACTTCTTACCCCTGGTGTCCCCTTTGTATTCACTAACCTGCATTCCATGTTCCCAGGCCTCAATTTCTTCTGCAGGTATTATGGATCCTTGGACAGTCATAAAGGAAAGTATGTTATAAAGGGATCATACATTGTGTGTGATGGTTGCAGCACCAGACAGAACTTTGTTTCAGTTAGGCAGTGAGCCAGAGAGATTGCTGAGAGTCCAGTCAGGATATGTTGCTTATCAGTGGTCACTGGAAGAATTTTCCCTGCTATAAACTTCCTGATATTCTGACCCTTCTGGTCTGAAAATTTCCAAGACTGTTCCTATGCCAACCAAAAACATGACATGATCTCTGTTTCTTGTGCAATATATCAGGGGAACCTATGATACCAGGAAGATGTATGAGAGGTTTGATTTATTGCCCATTCTTTTCCATGGGAGAGTTTAGTGGTGCAAACATAACTACAGAACCTTCAAAAATGCTTGTTTGGAGGCATAGTGATCCCTGTGCTTCACAGTATCACTGAGGGCATGTGCCAATCACACACCCTCAGATACCAAGCTGACCCAAGAAATGCTAGACAGATCAACTAAAATTGCAAACATGAGGGTCATTTCAGTTGCACAGTCCAAGTACCCAAATGATGTCCTGGAACATCCTCCTGTGAATCATTTGCTTAATTCTGTGTCATTTGACAGACTCTTCCAGACAAAATCCTGATCCTTGCTGTATATGTTTCTCAGAAATTCTCCTCCGGGGTTCATCTTTTCAGGAAAAGTCAAGCTTCTTCTGTTTCCACCAGTCTCTATTCTAAGGATGGGCTAAACTCAAGGATGAAGAACTTTGGTGTCACTGAAATATAACCATCAAACAAAAGAGGGTAAATTGAGTCTTACCACCCAGTTCTGTAATTTAAATTTGTAATTTTCTGGGCAGTGTACATCTCTGACCTCAGCTGATTCACCTGCACAACAACGATGACACCCTTTCTTGAAAAGTCCTTGGGAAGAGTCAGAGAGATTCTGTGTGGATCACCCAGAAAATGTATGCACATCACATTGTATGTTGGCCCATAGATCACTCAGACACCTGGCCTTTGCTTTCAAAGGAAGACTATTCTGAAAGGTGCATATACAAGGCAATGAGCTCATCTCTGATCTGAAAATGGATACCCAAGCTATCTATTTTCACTTACACTGTCAGCAAGTTCTAGAAGTCAAGTTCAGATGCTGTTCCCACAAGGATGCTTTGTGACCCTGAGATCAGCCATCAGCTTGCCCTGTTGGGGGATGTATCCAACCCTGACTTACACTTAGTTATCAGTTCACTTGTCTGAAACTCACTTTTTTTTTTTTTTTTTTTTTGAGACAGGGTCTCGCTTTGTAGTTCAGGCTGGCTCTGAAGGCAAGCTTCAAACTCAGCAATCCTCCTGTTTCTGCCTCCCGAGTGCTGGGATTACAGGTGTGAGCCACCACACCCGGCACTCACTTTTTTTTTTTTTTTTAGCAAGGTTTTTAGTTCCCTTTTTCTAGCCTCTGAACAGGTTTTCTTTTCCTGTTTTTTCCAGAATGTCCTATAAATGCAATACTTTGCCAAATAGTCTTTGGGTTGACTTCTTTCATTTAGCATAATGCATTTGAGACTGATCTGCATTGTTATGTCAATCAGTCATTTGTTCCTTAGCAGTGTTCCATTGCATGAGTGTAGGACAAGTGGGGTGTCCATTTCCCAGTTGAAGAAGATTGAGATTATCCCCATTTTTTGGTGACTATAAACAAAGCTATAAATATTTGTATAAAGTCTTTTGTGGATATATACATTTTTATTAGATATTTTATTTTAAAGGTTGTTTTCAACTAAATTTTAGTGAACAGTCAGAGACTGCAATATGTAGGGTCCCATGGGAAGAGGAAAGAGAGTATTTCCTCAGTCACTTATCAGTCAGGTCCAGACCTGTCAGTTAAACATGGGCTCATTGCAGCAGTGAGGCTATTATTATCTTCAGTGAATACTTTTTCTGGGTAGAGATTAAAATTAAAATCTCTCTGAGCCCCTTGGGAAGAATGTAAGTACATGCTGGCAGCCATCAGTTTATTGAACTCAAGGTTATCTGGATAAAGTAATATTTCCATGCATTCTGGAAATTTCCATATTAGGTTTCTTATATGTACTGGATGGATTCTCCCAATCACTGATAACTGTTTTTTCATAGGTAAAGAAGAATATGAATTTCTTAATAAACTTCCTCAGAGTCATTTAGTTTAAATAAACTGTCTTTCCTGGCTAAATTTTGGGGAGAGATATCCGTGTTTCCTAGTTAACATAGGTATGCTGGAATGCACACAATTTCAAGATAATCATTAATCTTTTTTGCAGATTTTAGACTTATTAACATGGCAACCCACTTTTTCCTGTACTCCACAAAAAGAGGAGGCAGGAAGATGTTGCAGATGTTCTAATAAGAAAGTTCAGCAAACCTCACAATCTCACTGTATCTCTCCCCTCTTCCACCTTATCATCATGGAGTTTAGACTGTCTAACTTCTCACCACTAAATGTTCTCATGTCTTGAAGGATACATTCATGGTGTGCTTGCCCTGAGTCAAGTTCTTGAACAAAGGAATGTAGGAATAGAGAGGAATCTACCAAAGGAGAACCTTTATTGTATGAGACTGAATGAATTTCAGTGAGTTAGGACTATAATTACCTTTGAATAATTTTTAATGAAGAGGTGAGACTATGTAAGAACATGTAACCAGAAAGTAGTGTCATAAATTTATAATAATCAAATTTATGCTGTTTTAATGATATGTATAGAATATCTCAGTATTATTTCTGTGATCTGGTCCAATGTAAAATGTAATTTCAATGAGGAAATATGTTGGAGTTTTGATGAAGCCCATGAATAGTTGGAGAGTGTTTTATTGATGGATGATTTACCAGATTGTTTATAGAGTTGAGTTTGGGGGAGGGTGGGATGCAGAGAAAGACCTTGAAGGATCAATGGAATTTTACTACATAGCTCAATGGAACAGTCAGAGCAAAAGAACCCCAGAGTGAGAGTTACTGTTGCTTATCAACCATAAGCATTTCAAATATTGAACTGAAACATTGCCTCTTTTGCTTCCTGGCCACCATGAAAAGAGCAGTTGCCTCCTCCACATCTTCCAATCAGGATGTACTGCTTCACCACAGACCCACAAGCAGAAGAATAAATAACCATGCACTGAAACCTTCACAACTGAACCAAAATAAACCTTTCCTCTTTAACTTTTATTATCTAAGATATTCTGTTATAGTAACAGAAAACCACCTAGCACAAACATGTATTAGGGAAGGTGTGAGAAGCACTGAGACATACAGCTGGGGAGCTAAGACAGGCCCTGAATATGAGGGTGGGGTCATCTTCTAGTGCTTTTAAAGGCTTTATCATAGAACATTAGGAAATAAACTCTTCATTCAATGAGGGTGTTGAACTGTTAAAGGGTGAGATTAAAAGCAGTGTGGTAAGTTAGTAGCTATTGCCTCGATCCAAAAATAAACAGAGAGAAAGTAACAGATAAAAAAGGCTATTTTATAAGAATTTAGATGGATCTGGTTTTAGCAACTCATAGAATGGAAAAAAAAAAGACTGTTTTGAGTCTAGTTTATAAATGGCTGATTAGTGGCTCTATCAGTTATAATGGGAAACATAAACTAAGGACCTAGTTTGAAGAGGAATACAAACTTTGTTTCTATCTGCTATGGAAATTACTAGGAACATATTGTGGCTTGATATAAGGAGGATTGGATCAACATTTAGATCTGTGCAGAAAGGAGTTTCCCATTATGAGGAGCATTCAAGCAGACATTTGAATAACCATCTGTCAATTGTGCAAAAGAGGCAGTTCTTCCATTCGATTCAAAGCCAAAGTAAGTGACCTTTGAAATCTCTTCCAACTTTAAGATTCTGCAATAGAAAAAAGGCTATTTCATTCATTGGTGATGTCTCCTGGCAGGCTTTAAATACCACTATGATATATAACATGAGCTTAAAAACAAGAAGAAAAAGAGTTGAACGCATAGATTTTATGTGTATACTGAAAACTGCACTTACTTTATATATACTTTTATACAAGGCTGCTTATATCTAGAAGTTTAGATATAATTTTACAAATAAACATTCAGTATTTGATAGAGTTGACAATGTCCAAGACACTGGCATAGCCAACTCCAGGTACCTGTTTGTAAATATGTGGTTCTGTTTGTGTAAACAGAAAGAAAGGGACCATGATTTGTAGCTAAAGGATTACTATTTTCCAGTTAGTGCAATATCTGTTCTATTGCTGCAGAACAGTCATTTATGAGTCTTTTGCAAGGCAATGATTCTGAGGAGAGCTAAATATCAATCTAAGTATAACATCAGTATATAAACAGATTGATGAATTGCTAGATTGCTAGGATATAAACCATATGGAGCTGCAAATAATGCTCTGAGGAGCTGTAGATAATTTTAGTATTTCATGAAAAATGAGGATGAGACAGAGCAACCCTATGAGTTGATTAAATTTCCTAATGCTCTTCTGGTTTTGTCTCAAAGCTATATAGGACAATTAGCAATCTGAGTATTAAAAATATAGCTTGCTAGATGCCTTCTCTCTTAGGGCAGCATTAAGAAATGTCATGGGTGCTACTGCTAGAAAAGTCAGTGGAGACAGCCTGGGGAGAGGTTCTTACCTGAGGGACCAGCTCTGGGAAAGGCTCTCTCAACTTTTGTGTGGATGTGATTAAGTTTCCAGAGAGTTCTGTAAGGGTCCACAATGCACACGAGGGCTCAGAATCTTTTGCATTTTAAGTGATGGGTACAAGGTTAGAATGAAGGTTTTCTGTCACTCAATTCTGCATTATTTTTATGAAGTGACATTATCCTCACATGCCTGATTTAGTGATAGTCTTTTCCTTGTTGTCTAAGTAGATGCTTCTTTCTTTTTACTCGAGAAAACAGCTCCACAGTAGTGCCAGGATTGAGTAGAATTAAGCGGAGGGGACCTGGAGGCTTTTGGGAGAAATGTAAGGAATTTTAAGGTTAGTCTATGCAGTGAGAGTAGAGCAGAGAACCAAACAATGTTGTGCTGAATTTGAGCACTATAGGGAGCCAATGTCCACAATGTCTAAACTCTCACTGACTTTCCTCTACTCTGACCGGAATGACAAAAGTGAAAGCAACAGTTGGTGGAGCCCTCCGAGGGCACCATGGAGGTTTTGTCAAGAGGCTTTCGCAAAGCAAACATTTTGCCAGGAAGGTTGAGGGCCAATCTGAGGGTGGTGACCAAGACTATGCACCACCTGGACACAGAATGCATCAGGCTTTGAGCACAAAGGGAGTACAAAGCTGTGGCAAACACACCGTTTAGCTTCTGGACACTTGTGGGGACCTACAGTGCGACTACATGGGACTAAGCAGGTGGCTGGGACCACCCCCCTGACACTCAGGACCACCCAGGACAGGAGGAGCAACCCCTGCCCAGGCCAGAGGCTCTCTGAATTTGCATCTGGGCTCTAGCCCAATTGGCCTTGAAACCATCTCCCATATCTGCCCCAAACTGTCCTCTTCTCTCTGAGCAGAACCTCCAGAAGCTCTGAAGCTTGCAGTGGGGCAGAGAAGAAGTACCATTTTGCTGCATTGTCTGTTCTATTCTGCTCAATAGCAGACTCTTTATGGCCTTTAAAAAAAATAAACACAAGTGTTCTAATTGAAAGTGCTAGTATAATTTTCCTTTGGGACTAGATTAAGTGCCTCTTATCAATGGGTATGGTCATTTAACCTAACTTTGGTGGGTGTTTATGCCAGAGATGTCTCCTAACACTTCCCCGACTCCCCCTCCAATACATTTATCGTCTGCTAGGCATCTTACTGGGAAACACAAATTTTTAGGATTGAGCATATCAAACAGTGCTAAGAAAATATATACTCATCATCTCCCATAGCACCTGGGGAGCTTAAGGTATATCAGCTGAGAGCTTAGTGAAAGAAGTAATTTCCAGCACATTGACAGAATTGGCTTTCATATAAATGGACTGATTACTATTCTGTGAGAGAAGGGGTGCCAAAAGAAGGAAGAGGAAGAAGAAAACTGCAGCAGCAGCAAGAGCTGCAGCAAGGGAACAAGATAACATTCTCAACTTCAAGGAGCTGAAACCCACCACATTTTTGCAAGGAAATGTCCCAGTCTTGTTGGCTATGTAGATACTGCATTTCTTCACTTCATGGCACCACACTGCCATGGTTAGACATGCATTTGTGCCAACTGCCCCCTTGCTGTGCAGCTTTTGGCAGAAATAGTGTGTTTGCTTGTGCCTGGCTTCTGCTGGCAGGTCTAGCTAGACAAAACCTCCTCTCAAGGCCACTCTCTCCCCATGACCCACGAGGAGCTTGGGATCAGCTTTCCTGCCCTGAGAACATCTCAACGAAGACCCCCTTATCACTGGAAAACCTTGACCTCCAGCACACAGAGCATGTCACGGGTCAGGGGAACAGAACTTTCTGACTTTAAAGTCAGTTTGGCTTTGTTGTCTTTGAATTGAATGTTTGTATTTTGAAACCGTTTGTGAGAACTTCTCTGAGCAGTGACCTGCAAACACAGATACCGAGAAAGTCTGAGGCCGGAGTGTCCAGATAACATGGATAAGGATAAGTGAGTTGAATAATAATGGCATCTGGCATCTGTTCCTTATGGCTTTCAGTTCTTCAATCCTGATCTTTCCTTCTTTTGGGCCTTTTGTCCTGAGAAAGAAGCACAGGTTTTGAAACTTAACAAAAAAGAAACTCAATCTCTATCTTCATCTTGTTGTTTAGAACTGGGAGAATTTAAATGTGTTGGTTATGACTGAGTTTTGGTGCTAGTGGGTGCAAAGTGGGTAAAATCCATTGTACAGGGTGTGTGAAAACATTAAATGGTGTCATATATACTTCCTAAGGGTTTTTTGGTTATGTTGGTTTCTTCCATTTTACAGATGAAGAAACCGAGGTCCAGAATGGTTAAATCAATTGTCTAAAGTAACAAAGCTAGTATGTATTACATCCTAGAATTGAGATCAGAGGAGGGAGTCAAGTAATGCCCATCCAAACTATCATCGTGTCACTGTGACCCAACTTCCCTCAGATGTTTGCCTTTAGGACTAAAGAAGAAAGTTCTCTTTAATAGTTAGGTTCAGTTTTTGTCTCTAAGGTAGTATGGGGATAGAAAGGAGAATGATCCTGTGTTGCATTTGTCTTGAAATTGTTATAATATGAAAGTGAGAGTGAAGTTGATCTAGGATGACAGGTAATAAATCCAGGGAAGCATTACTCATTGTAATCCTTCATACAGTGTTTTGCAACCTAATCTTTACAAGCATCCCATCAATGTATATTTGTTGAACTCTTTTCAGAACACTGTTCTAAGCATCTTATTCTGGCAGAGGGCCAGCAGATCCTGGAACAGAACACAAACATTTCATATTGCACTGAGTGTCCTACTCTGGAGGAAAATCAACAAGCACAGAGCTATGACAACAGGACCAGAGTCAATGTGACAATCCGAGGACTACATATAAGTCAAATCACTTATTTTGCCAAACTGAGTAGGCTCAGGACAAATGCATTATACCAGATGATGTTTACTTATACCAAAGTATTGCTATAATATATCTCCTGGATGAAGCTTTCTTTTACAAGGACATTATGTCAAATTCTGCTAAATAATGTGATTATAACTCTGCTTTCCAAATGTACTTGCTTTTCACTTTCAAAAGTACACCTACTGTACATTTTCACTCATTTCCCTTGAGGCTTCATTCCCAGAACCTTAGGGGTTACAAAGAGCTAAGACCTTTATGGAATAGGGCTGGGGACTTGTACTGCCAGAGTGGCTGGTACACTGTGGGTCTTCACACAGTGGATTACAGTTAACCTTGAGTGCTCACCACGTGGCAGCCTCTACTGTGAGGACTTCACATATATTGGCACATTTCTTTAAGATGAATCTAACATAACTAATTGTCACTCATTAGCCAAATGGCCTATGACCAGCTACTGATGCACTTCGGCCTCAGTTCCATCATCTGTAATATGGGAACGATTACTGAGTTAACCTCATGGGGTTATTGTGAAACAGACCTGAATTAATACTGGACAGCATCTGGAAAGCACTGGCATACATGACTGCTCACAAACACTGGCCAATATTTGTCTTTATTCTAAGGGAAACTTTCAAGTCATTGGAAGAATCAGGATCTAAACCCAGAATCCCTAGCTCAAGGGGTTTGATTCTAAATAATGGTTTTTTTTAATTGAATAACCAAATAATTGAGTAAATAACCCAGTAATATAGGGAGATTATAGGAGATTCCAGTTCTTCTATCACCACCTCACATTTTTAACTTTAGGTCAAGGCTGAGATACTATGTTAGCTTTCCAATGTAACAAAATACCAGAGATTACCAATTTATAGAGAGTAGAGGTTTATTTTGGTTCACATTCATGCAAGTTTCAGCCTATGATCTATTGATTCCATTGCCTTGGGCCTGTAATGGGCCGGCACATCATGGTGGGGAACATGTGGTAGAGCAGACCGCTCATTTCATGGCTGGACTGCAATAGAGAAAGGATCTCAATATCCTCTTCCAGGACACACTCCTAATGACTCCCACTGGGTTCTATCTCCTGAAGTTTTCACTGCCTCCCAAATCTTTCTTCCTCATTATTTAGCAGCACTCCACATGCAGAGTCACATCCCTGTAGTGAGAGGCTAGAAGTTGCTGCTGTCCACGTGGTTGTCTTGCTTTTTCTTTCTCCTTAGAGCACACCTCCTGTTCTCACTGCAGAGGCCAGTGGTGCCTGTGCACAAAGTTAGAAGTGTTCAGCTGCTTAGAGGGAGCTGGTCTTTTTACAGACGAGTGTAAATTATTATATTCCTCAGCCCATGGAGGAAAAAATGGACACAACAGTAGCAAGGGGTACTTGAAGAATGTTCCCAATTCATGGAGTGTTTCACATCATTATCTCACATGGTCACTGGAACAAGTCTATTACTTAGGTAGTCTATATGCTCATAGTGACAAACCCTGGGACCCGGTCTCCAACAGAGTTACCTGGCTGAAGCTACATTGACAAAATATTTTAAGGTTTTTTGTTTTTGTTTCATTTTGTTTTGAGACAGGGTCTCACTTTGCAGTTCAGGCTGGCTCTGAGCTCACTATGTAGCTCAGGCCAGCCCCGAACTCACCAATCCTCCTGCCTCTGCCTCCCAAGTGCTGGGATTAAAGGTTTGAGCCACCAAGCCTAGCATTTGTGTGTGTTACTGATTGCTGGTGGGCGTGGCCACCACACCCAGTATGGCTGTATGTGGTTACTGGGGATTGAACCAAGGACCTTGTGCTTGCTTAGGCAGGCACTGGAACCACTGAGCTAAATCTCTGGCCCCAAATTATTTTATGTTTTATACAATGGAAACTTTGTCCTTGAGTTCAGAAAAATTATTTAATGATTTTTGAATGTAGATTTTGATTTTCTTGGGTAAAGTTTTGTTTGAACCATCCTGAAGGCAGGAGAATGAGACAGGATGACCCTGATCACATCTAAAGCCATGGGATTTTGTGATTCATTTCCCAAATTTTATGAAAGAAATAAAATTATTCACTCAGTTTTTCTGCTACAGGAAATATCATAGTAGCTGAAAAGAGCATCTTGTTTGGGACCTTCTAGCCACATGGCCAGATAGAAAAATATGGGAAAAGGAAACAAGGAATCAAGAAGATCATTGCATTCATTCAATATTTTTGTTTTATTCTAATGATGTCTTACCTCAATACTTGTATTCACAGTCTTCTGCCACATAAAACAATGCTCTTTGGGTCTTCTCTACTGACTACGCTGAGGTAGGGCCTGTTTTTCCCTTGGTGCCCAATTGCTCCCTCCATGATTCTGTAGCAAATTGACCTTTGGAGAATGTGGCATAATTACTTCCATGGCAATGGGCTGAAGTTAGAGACAGGCCATTATGTGAGCATAACAGGCTAAGCAGAGACAGGGGCTAAGAGTTCTTTTAAAACACAGTTATTCTTAATAATAGCAGGACAGAGGTAGAAAATTACTGACATTATAAATAGCTCTTTTGATAAAGGGTTTGTTTCTATCTTTTAAAAAGCTGTACCATGCTGGGAAAAACTCTTTACATTTTTAATTGTAGATAATTTTGTGTAAGAAAATCCTTCCCATGAAAAATGGTCTAATGAAATGTGCTTAGTTGACTCTGGCAAAGCTCCATGTCATTCTATATGACCATCAAAGCACACAAACAATTTTTGTTATCACCTAGAAATGAAAGAGATAATTCACATCAAAAGCAAAGGAAGAGATGAAAAACTGGAGTGATTGAGGCATAAGACCATATCTTCCTCTACACAACTTTGTGAAGTCACAGGAATAGGAATGTGTAGTATACTGCCACTCAACGGTAAGCTAGGTGAAGACCAAAGACATGCTCAGTATTCTATGACACCAAATCTCATGTCTTTGGTTTGCACCTAGTTTAGCATTTGGTGGCACTATATCACACATCCAAAGACTACCATGCCCTCTCATTTATCCAGAAACAAATTTCAATTATCTGGAAGACAAACATCTGGAAGAAACAGATAAGTCCAGTTCCACCAAAGCAACAATTTGGAGAAGATGCGTCCTATAGCTTGTGTGTTTTACTCAAAGATTGCCATATCAGAACTTTGGGTATGTTTACCTTCAGCATAATTCTCATAAACATGGCTTTTGAACCTCACAACATATCAGAATCAAGTAGTTAAAAAGGAAAGTGAACAGATATTTCATTTATTGTGTTCTAATGACAACCAATGGCACATTTCAAAGTGTTAACGTGATTTGGTGAAGATCAACCCACTAGCATAGTGAATATTCATGCTCAGTATTCTATAATACCAAATTTTGTGTTCTTTTTACTATTCTCCCTGTCTTTTCTAAAAATAAACACAAAGAACAACAAGACCCACTAGTCTAGCAATGGCATAAGGAAAAGCTGGAATCAGTGACAAAACATTCACTGCCCCCTGGGACCATTAAGTGTCAAGAAGATGGCCTTAACAAATTTCAAAGATCTCAGGAGGGTGAGCAGGAGGATAGCCATAAGTTTGAGGCCAGCCTGGGCTTCATAATGAGTTGAAGCTTAGCCTGAACTAGAAAGGAGAGCCTGTCTCAAAAATACCCTTAAAAATTCTCACAAAAGATAGTCATTATGACTGCATGGTCAGGGAAAAGTCACTGTATGCAGACTTCTCTGTGCAAGCAAGAGGGTTCTTCCTGAGCTGTACAGCTTGGGATTCCAGTGTCACTTTGCATTTTACTAGGCGTGGAAACTTGATCAAGTTTTAACAGTTCATGGTGACTCATTTTCCTCATCTGAAAAATTAGCACAACAGTTATGTCACTTACCTCATGGAAGTAGTTTGTAGGGTTAAATGAGGCAATTCCTCCACACAGAGTAACCTAGTAGACCTTCAATGTCAAGCAAGATTTTTTTTTTTTTTTTTGGTGGTGGTACCGGGGATCAAACTCGGGCCCTTGTGCTTCCAAGGTAGGTACGGTACCACTTGAGCTAAATCCCCGGCCAAGCATGAATATTGTAGAAATTTAAAGCTCAAATATTTTAAAATTGATTTGTAGTTGTTATTTATACAGTTGCTTGTTGGTTCATTCATTCATTCATGTGACATACATGTATTTACCACATATTATGAGCTTACCAATGGGCAGCCACTAAGAAAGAAAACATGACTAAGACACAGCCCTACTCATCTAGGAACTCAAACATGTAAACAAAAATCATGGCAATGAGGGAAGTGGTGGAAAAGGTGTTCCCTGGGAGCACAGTGACATCCTTGGAAATGTTAGGATGGCTTGTTAGAGATGATGTATCTGGGGCATGTATGGAAAGTGAGGAGAAGAAATGGCATTCCAACGGAGTGCACAGTGGGTGAAATGAGAGCAGAGGGTATTTTATGTTGGATGTAGGGTGTGTATATCACAGGTAGGGGTGGCTGGATGGAGGCTGTGGAGGCAACCAGGGTCAGTGCAGGAAGGGCTTGAGATATGCAGCTAAATTGTTAGGGTTATTTCCTAGTTTTCAGTCTTTTTTTAGCACTACATATGGAGACAGTAAAGGCAGCATCATGCTAGGAGACATTTGTTAGTTTAAATTTATAACAAAATCAATCAATGAGAACTATAAACAGGCATTAACAGACAACAACTTGAGTTCATAAACTCAAGTTCTATAACATCATGTATGTGTGTGTGTGTAATTATGTACTATTGAGAATATTCTGACTCACCCGAAGAATGAATTGTACAAGGTAGCTTCCTCCCCTAAAAAATTAATTTTGCAATCTCAGGATACTTCCAACTGATGTGGAAGTTTAAGAGTGACATTGGGAGACATTTTTTTACTTCAAATTTAAATCATTATCTTCAACACCTTTCTTTTCTTTTCATAAATGTAAATTTCAAATGAGAGGCCTCACACTCTTCAAATAGGTGTTAAAATGTTCTCTAGCATATTGAGATGAGGCTTAGTCCCTTAGCACTTATCATTGCCTGGCTGTACACCATAGAGGAGACATGTAGAGCGATATTCCTCCTGCACTTTATCCAAGCAAGAAGAGTGTCTGAGTCTTTTTGTGCTGCTGTAACAAGTACCTGAGACTGGGTACTTTAAAAACAGCAGACATTTATTTTTCATGGCTCTGAGGCTGGGGAGTCTAAGACAAAGGGCCCAGCAGGTGTGGTGTCTGGTGAAGGCTCATTCTCTGCTTCCAAGACATTACTTTGTTACTGTGTCCTCTGTAGGGACAAATGCTGTGGCTCCACATAGCAGAAGGCAGAAGTACAGAAAAGATGTAGCTCATTCCCTCCAGCTCTTTTATAAGGTTGTTAAACCCATTTACGAGAGTAGAGTCCTTAATCATCTTCTAAATGTGTTACTTCTTAATATTATGTTGGAATTTAAGTCACTACATGAATTTTGGTGGCAACACTATCACTCATATCATCGTAGAAGGGCATGCACGTGTGTTCAGAAAACACTACCCACTGAGCAGTGGGATGAAAGTCGGTTGATAGTCTTCAACAAATGATAGCAGATCTCTAAAAATTGCTATCGCTGTTGGTAAGTTAAAGAGTCAATATGCAACTGGATATACTTTATATTATATATAAACTTTGACAACTGACACTATGTTTCATTTATTTCCCTATGTCTGGTGCCCATCTGGCCTGGGTAGGGCCTGTCACATGGTTACTTCTCTGTCACTGTTTGATGAACTGAAGCTTAGGAGAGAAAAGATGTGCAGCTAGGCATTTGCAGACTGTGGGTGTGGTGATGGAGGCCTCCATAGGTGTTAGGAAGCTCCTGAAGGGAGCATATGTGGAGTAAGGAGAGAAGGTTACAAGCAGCATCAGCGCAAATAAGAAGCACACAGAAAGAGAAGCCTGTGAGGAAACTGTGGAAGTAGCAGCTGAATTCTACTGTCAGCTCTGGAGATTTGTTTATGTGACGGCGGTTTCCATGTCACTTGTATTTACTTGATTTTGCACTGAGATCAAACTTTCCTTTCATATAGTTTAACAATTTACAGGATGGCGAGAAATAAGCAATGACCACAATATTCTCTTCCAAGAATGAGAGTATGTTAATGTAAAGTCTGTGTACATATAGCAAAGTATTAGATGGAAGACATTTAACAAAAGTCTAGTTAGTATAGCTGTCTAATCCTCAATCTCACTTAAACTCTTATGTTGGTTCTATACAGATCAGTGTGACTTGAGTTTCTTTAATGTATCAACACTGTAATAGTAATGCATCATCTCTTTTGGGAAGACCTTTCCCTGGAAGAGCTAGTTTGACTCTAGAGGATTATTGGGTTGGGAACCAATTTGGCACCTACTAAGGGCACTGAGCTTTCTTATTGGGCTGAATCATATGTCCCAGTGGAAACTTTCCCCATCTGGGGAGTCATTAGTGTGTCATAATGTGTTACATAATTTAGAATTTATTGGGTGTTTGGACTTCCTTTTGCAGCCCACAGATTCTTCTTGCACAGAAATGGAACCTTCTGAATATAAATGAAGGGGAAATCCTCCTGTTACCACCTCTTGCAGCAATAATATGAGAATACAAATAGAAACCATTTGCTCTGAGCTTCTCAATAGGACAATAATTTTTTACCCTGTTGACTCCTTGTGCCTGGCCACTGTTGATGTTTCTCAAAATCCCAACACTTTTTTGTTTTTCATTTCTGGCAGGCATAGAGTGACTAGGTAGAGTGAAATATTCCTCCAAGCTTGGCTATTTCATTACTCACTGAGAGGTCATCTCGTAAGAGTCCACCATAAAGAAGGTGGAAGGCAAACTCGGTCATGTTATAAGCTGAATTGAATTGCCAGGCACTCCAATGCTCCAGCATCTTTTGTTACCAGGATTGGTTTACAGGATTATGAAACAGAAATGCAGAGGGATGAGAGCAAATGTTTGCAAAAGGCACCTCAGTTTCCATGTCCAAAAGATGTGTAGTGAAGCCAGGTTCTAGCAAGGGAACAATGGAGAGTGATGACAGTGAAAGAGGTTTTAAAAGATGTATACCTGGGCCGGAGGGTTAGCTCAGTGGTTCCGGCGCCTGCCTCGCAAGCACAAGGTCCTGAGTTTGATCCCCAGTAACCACATATAATGCTAGGCGTGGAGACTCACGCCCACCAACAATCAACATACCACAATGCCGGGCGTGGTGGCTCACGCCTGTAATCCCAGCACTCAGGAGGCAGAGACAAGAGGATTGCTGAGTTCGCGGCGGCTTGCCTGGGCTCCATAGTGAGCTCAGGGCCAGCCTGAACTACAAAGCGAGACCCTGTCTAAAAAAAAAAAAAAAAAAAAGAAAAAAGATGTAAACCTGAAATTTCTTGCCATTTTTCTTCCCTGTGTCCCTTTATGGATCCTATTGATAAATTTAAATATGGATGTCTATATTTAATCTTATCTGCAGAAAGAAAAGCTCACATCTGTGTTTCTTATTTACTTTCAGGTAAATATGCAAAATGCTCAAGTCATTTAGAGGATTCTTTTTTTTTTTTTTTTTGAGACAGGGTCTTGCTTTGTAGTTCAGGCTGGCCCTGAACTCACTATGTAGTCCAGACAAGCCTTGAATTCAGCAATCCTCCTGCTTCTGCCTCCCGAGTGCTGGGATTACAGGCGTGAGCCACCACGCCTGGCACTGTGGTATGTGGTATTGATTGCTGGTGGGCGTGAGTCACCACACCCAGCATTATATGTGGTTATGGGGGATCAAACTCAGGACCTTGGGCTCGAGAGGCAGGTGCTGGAACCACTGAGCTAAATCTCCAGCCCTAGAGGATTCTTAATAAAGAATACTGGGCTGCCCGTTTCCCAAAGATGTAAGATACTTAAACCATGATCAATCTGAGATGTGACCAGAGGAAAGTTCTTAATTCCCATTTACCAGCTTTTCTTTTAATCTTTGATTTCTGCCCCTGCAACACCACAGTATGTTTCTAACTTTGTGTTTTATAGATATCACCCATCATCTGTGCTTCCCTCTGTTTCTGTGAAAACAACTGCATGTCCAAAGGTCCAGAATATGCCGTCATCTGACTTCACTCCCTGCTCTCTACTTTCTGCTCCCCAGGCTCTCTTCCCTCTCATCTTCCTCTGGAGTTTCTAGATGGAGGGGGAAGCCTCCCAACTGAGGGCCTGGACAGGAACGTGACAGTCAAAGGACATTTGTTTGACCCCTCTGCTCATTCCTGCCTGTGACCTCTCTGAGGCCTCAATTGGATCAGGCAATTTGGTCAGAATTAAATGCTGCCCAATTTAATTCAATTACTGTTTGTCTCAAGAGAAATATGGCTGTTTTAATGACAGGACCTCTGTGATGAATGCAGCTTCACAACCAGTGACTTGCCAACATGTTGCCAAGCAGTGGGGAGTAGTCATGGTGAGGATAATGATGAAGAGAGGCACAGGGCAGAGTTGTGCTGACTCCCGAGCACTCAGACAAGGGTTGGATCTCTGGCTACAACTTCTCAAGGGCATCTTCCTGACAGAAACCCACAGATAATTTAGGCAGATCTGTCGTAAGGCTCAGAGTGGAGGTGTGAAGAAACTGAGCTTAGCTGTTACATAATAACTGTGAGTTATTTGCCAAGTCCTGGGTTAGGAAACAAAGCACAAGTAGTGACATCAGCTAACAGAGGAAAAGTAGCAATTTTCCATACTTAAATTTCTTACTTATGGCTCATAAGTCTCCATGACAAATTTGACAACTTGGAAGATAATGTAGACTTTAAATGTCTTTTTAAATGTGTCTCCCCTTGTCTGCTAGGAGATATATGATAATAATTGGATATTGATATAATAATTGGATAAGCTATATGATAATAATTGGATCCACCATATTTGGTATCTGCTGGCCAGGCACTGTTCAGTGATGTTCTTTGTGGAACAGCTCTTCTTAACCATTAGGAATCCTATGAATGAAGGACTTCCATCCTACTCAGGAGAAAAGTGATCTGTTAAGTGATAGAATGGGACCCATGCCATATCTGTTGATCACAGAGCCCTTCTTTGGTCCCATGACCTTATTCTCTCAAATCATCTTTGCTTTTACAGGCCTGTCTTTATGTCACTGATTGTTCTTGTCCTTGAAGAGGGAGATACATTCCCGAGTCTCAGAAGCCCATCGGAAATGCAGGAATCTTGTCTACCCACAGTCATGTGATTGCTTCATAACTAACACAGGAGTTAAACACATGGAACTCTAGGTTCCAATCCTAGCCCTTCTATTTCCTAGTGGTGTAACTATGGTAGATTACCTAACTCTCAAGTGTAGATGAGGACAATATTTCTTCCTAAGATTACAAGGGGGACTAACACAGTGAAAAAAATTTAAAGCACTTAAAATGGTACCTGGGAAAAGCATGCAAAAACTGTTATTCATATCACTTCCTTTCAGTAAGTCTTTGTGTGCTTGAGGGATTAGATCAAAGAACCCAAAGTCTGAGGTGCTCAAGGCCCTCTAATAAAATAGTGTAGAATTTGCATATAACATATTTAAATGTCCCCTATGCTTCAGATAATCTCTAGGTGACTTGTTAATACCTAACAGAATGTAAATGCCTTTTAAGCAGTCGTATTATATGGGGAATAATGACAAGAAAAAAGATCTGAACATATTTAGTACATATTGGATTTTTTTCCCAAATACTTTGAGTCATAGTTGGTTGAATGATTGGATATGGTACTCATGGAGACTGAGGGTTGATTGTAAGGCAGAAGTAGGAGGGGAAGGCTCCTTTCCTGGAGTTTGTATGTCCAAGAAACTTTCAGAAGCAAGCTGGCACATATTCGTGGTACACATAATAGCCAGGCTGAAGCTTAGCATCTTGTTACAAATGGTCTGGCCAATCAGTCCAGCTTCTTGGCTTGGGATGGTCTAGGAGACCTCGCAATTCAGAAGCAAATTCATTCTGGGGCTGAACTTTAGGTTGTGCCTCTCTTTACTCAAGAACACAGACATAAGCCTTGGCTGTGCCCAGCTAGCAAAACTTGATGGACTTGTATGGGGAATGAGACACTAGTCATCCCTTTCTGGCCAACTCACCTTGTGTGTGAGTTACATTTCCTCAGGGCCACTCACACCTCTCAGGGACTCTCTGTGCCACCTTTACTACAGATAAACATATGCCTCTTGGCACATGGCTGAGGGTGCTTCGGCACATAGCCTTCACACATGTCTCTTAGTCCTCCTATGTGCCTCCTTTAGATGTAGCACTGTCTAGCAGCTTTTCAGAGAGTTTTGAAAATGCCAGAAACCCATTGGAATGCCCCCAAAACCTATCACACTCACTTAGGTTCTTACATGTTGTGACAGGTTGACAAAGCTGTGGCTGGAGTGTGTCCAGCCTGAAAGAATGTGGGACAGTACTTTGGGGCATTGCTAATGATGCTTCTCACACTCAAGTTTCCTTCAGACAACCCCAAATCAAAGCCCATGGACATATCAGTGCCTGCCGTGGGATGTGAGCTCTGTCATCTAGGTCCATAGTGATTTCAATCTGAGGGTCCCCAGAACGAAGGAATCAAGTTGCTAAGTCTCTTTTCTACCAGAATTCACCATGGCCACCCATTACCCTTGGGTATGGAATGAAGATCCAACGTGGTTGGCACCTGTTGTGATCATTCACAATGTCCTAGCTCGATGTCCTTTGCTTTCAAATCTCAGTGGAGCATACAGACCTTTCTAACAGAAGCAAGATGTTTTTGCTTTAATTGAGTTCTGTGGAGTTATGATTCTGAGAGTGGTATTTTGATTAGTGGGAACTAGTTTGCTGTGCTGACTAGCAATGGCATCTTGTATGGGAGGTACAAATGGAATGAAATGGGAAGGGAACAGTAACTCAGCTCTTCCCTCGCTTTACACTTTCAGGTAAGTCCTTTTGTCTTCCAGCCTCATTTTTATATCCTCACTGTTATAGGAGTGAGATTGATGGGCTTCACAGCCCACCCTGATCCCTATGAGTGAATTGGTTTGGTCATTAATGCCCTGAGTACTTCAGCGGCCATAACTATAATTTGTCATAATTGCTGAGCCATCACTGAATACAGGTAGCAATTATTGATGTTAGACAAAGGGGAGAAATGGTGAAGAGGGAAGTGAGGCTGACAAGCCACATGCCAGGCTCATGGGCCACCTAAGGAACTTGGAGATAATGGAGGCCCCGCCAGGTAACTGTTTCAGCGTACTATAGAGAGATGTTTTCTTAATTCCCATACCAGCTGAGGCCTGAATAATTACCTTTTAAGCAACACAGGGCATGAAACAGATTCACTTAACATCCAGGGAGACAACTGCACCCAGGCCTGCCCCAACTGGCCTTCTTCTTGCAGGGTGTGGGCGAACAGAGGGCTGTGTGAGCCTCGAGGGCCTGCTGAGCCAGAGCTGCTGCCCAGCTGTGGGAGATGTGCCAGGTCTTAGGTTTGCTAACAAGCAATGTGGTGTCTGGCAAGGTTCTTACCTGCGAGTGAGTGTGACTAATCATGAATCTTTTCAATAACACTGACAATTCATTCTCATTTCTCTCTTTGCCCGCTCTCTTTGCTGGAGCCGGCTGAAAGAGGAGCAAATTAGTTTCATTCGGGAAAAGGCAGGGCATGATAAAGGGCCCCCTAAAAGATTTCCAGAGCTCCATGCCTAAATGTTTTGCAGTCAGTCTAATTACCTGACTTTAGTGAATTGGCATGGTATTTTTGTTGCTCTTGTTTTCTACAGTTCATAGTAAGCCATGGAGTTATTGAACACACGTACATTTGGCACCAGCAGAGACAGTGTCGTTATTATTCTCTGTATGCTCAGCCCAAACTGCGAGGACATTTGCATTTCTTGTTCAAAGGCTGTGTTTCATCGGATAGTGTCCTCTTCCCACATGGAAGCGCAGCACACCTTAAAAGGCCTTGACTCCTGAATTGGGGGTGGAAACCTAGAGGGAAAGAAATCATCCTCAGAGCGGAGTCTTTCCCTGCCACTCACTTTACTGTCCGTAAATTCGAACACCACAGCGAACAGTGCGCCATCTCCAGGGTAAGGTAAGTACTTGTGGAGGGGAATGCGTGTGTCTCAGGGAAGTCACTCAGGCCCTCTCTTGGTTACTGGATCGAAGACAATCAGGCCAATTTTGCTGATATTGGACCAAAACTTTAAAAAAGGAATAATAATTATCTAATAATAATGTGGTGCCCTCACCATGATTAGACCTTTGAGGATGACTCGAATATAATTTGTTAATAAGGGAGTCAAAGTGTTTAAATTGTGAAAGCATAATCAAGGAAAAGAAAAAGTAATTTGAATTGAGGCCTAGAATACATTGAGCAAATTTCCAACATTCCTTCTCTAAAATTAACATATTATCTAGCTCAACCTTCTTTATAATCTTTAATATTTAAACCTACTTCCTTCGCTCTCGAATTTGAGGAATTGGTATTAATATTTCTAAGGAAATCCAAAATAGTAATTACAGGTATCAAAACCATGTTTTTTCCCCAACTAAAAATTGGGCCAAGCATGTGTCATACAAGTTGCAGGTATGATAAGAAAAGTTCCCAGAAGATTAGCATTTTTAAAACAATCCTGACTATAGCATGTATTTTCATTTTTAGAGTTAATTTGTCTTCAGAAGGGATTGTGTTTCTGGTACCCTAATATCAGATCTGACCTTTACTTAGTATGATTGTATGATTTGGTGGTTGTCACACTAGAAAATGTCACATAAACATTCTTTAGTTTTAGTTTCCTTTCAAAAAACCTTCAAATACAGCAATAATATGGCAATACCGACTGCATAGACCAGCAAGACACCATGGCAGGAACTAATAATTGCTACAGTTCCACAACATACTTTGCCATACTCCTCACTGTTGCCCACTGCTTCTTATTGAACCTTCCTCATTCACTAGCTGCTTGGCCTCTCTTAGCACTGGAATTTGTACTGGGTAATTCAATGGTCCAGCCCCCCGGCTGCTTGTCACCAGACAAGGGACATGGCTTACTGTGACACTGTAGATCTGGGGTTCTGGAAGCCTGGATGCTTTGTTACATCCCACCTTTGCCTCTTTGGTTAAGGAAGGTCCCCTGTGACATCCTGGAGAGCAGCAGGCTCAGGGTGGAGCGAGGCTGGCCCTGCCCTGTCACAACCTTTTCTTCTCCGTGTGGGTATGGGTGCTAACTTCAGGCACCTCTTGTATGATCTGTACAAGAACCCGGGAAGGTAGATATGTGAACACCTATCATACCTACTCTGTCTGAGGGTGCTCTGGTAGAGATTCTAGATTATTCACTCTGAAAGTTACAGCACTTCAGAGAACTTTCCTAAGAATATAGTAATCTCCTAGATCACTACACAGTGTTGTCATGACCTAAATTCAGTGCACAATGCAGTCTTCTGGTAATTGGTGTCCTATCAGCTAATATTAATTGAGGGACAGTAAGACAGCATTGCATTAGGTGTGTTTTGTTTCAAGTTGTCCTCACATTACCCTCTAATGTGGGTATCATTATAACTCCATTTTTTCAGAACAGGAAACAATCACAGAGAGGTTAAGTGCTGTTCCTAAAGTTGCCCAGCAGGTACATGTTGGAGGTAGAATCCATACAGAAGCAGTGTAAGTAAGCCCTGTGTTATTCTAGTTGTGAAATAGCAGCTCCAAGAACAGACTTTTCACTGCCTATATCAATTCCTTCTAAAGATCCGCAACTGTCAAGATTAGGCTTGACATGGCTGTAGTTATTTTGAGTCAACCACCACAATGGCTCCAAAATAAACTTGGCTTTCTTCTTCCTGTATTGTTTCCCAGCAAACTGTGATAGACAAACCCATTAGAGTTGCATGGATGTGTCCAACACTTTGGTAGTAGTTTAAGATAACCACGTAGGTTCACACTGGGCTGAAGTCCTTCTTGTCCCAAACCATCTATGTACCTCTTTCTGGCCTGGATTATGGGGATTTTACTGCTCTTCCTGCTGCCCAGAATCCTGCTTCTGTCAGCGAGTTCACCATAAATTGCACTCTGCACTCTGTGCACTTTTACCTTTGTCTGCATCTCCTTCATGGGTCTCATCACCTTTGGGGGCTGATCCTTCCCCAGCAGCCCATATTCGGTCCCCAAGATGCAGTTTCCAGGAAGCAGTCAGAACTTCTGAGGTGAAGTAGGAAGGAACTCCCCCCAACACGTGTTCACACATGCAGATGGAATTAGCCTGCTTTGCATCCTGAAGGCATCAGGAATGCAGGGGAAAAACAGTTATGAAGTAGCGTTTCTCAAGCAAGCTTCCTAATAATGAAACAGAACTAGAACATTGCCATGACCTAAATTCCATGGATATTACACAGAGGAGCCTGCTACCATTTGTGCAGTAGTTGATTTCCTTTGGAGAAAGGGAAGTGCTAATTACTCAGTGACACACCTCAGGGAACATCAAGGTGAGGGTTGGAGAAGAAATATACAGAGAGACATAAATCTGCAAGTTAGACCTGTTAAGACCCTGGCTCGATTACTATGTTTTTACCAACACAGTAAGATTTGGTTTCCTCTGTGTATTCGGGGCCCTTTACATAGCAAGCTCTTGCTCTGTGCTTTCCAGAAGAAGACAAAATTGCCTTTCTTCTGACCTCAGCACAGCACTGTAGGCAGAACTTGGCACATGGCTTGGGTGGTCCTGGCGGACAGAAGTTGAGGCACTGTGTGAAAGAGAGCAGAGGAAGGGGTCCTTCACCCCTACCACGCTTCTCCCAGTCCTTTTGCTCCTGAACTCAGCTCTTAACAGTCACCTGTAACAGAAGAAGACCAAGGATCATTTTTATTGGACTGACCAGTGAATGCAAGGCATTGTTATTAGGAAAACATTAGGGAGAAAATCTGAAGAGTGAAGACTCAGAGAAGTCAAGAAAAGAGCCTTCTTGTGAGTCACTGTTAGACAGAGGGAGCTGCAGCCCTGCAGGTATGGAGGAGACTGCACAGCTCAATGAACCCCACATTTCATGGGCTTAGTCCAAAGGTTTTTTGCCTATTGTTTTCTGTACTACAGTTTGAAAGTGTGCCTTTGTACTGAGCTCTGTTTTATTTTTCATTTGAGGAGAGTCACGTGGCTAAGTCACTAAATTCTCTGGGCTAGGCTTGAACTCACAGTCCTGCTTCAGCCTCTCAGAATACTGGGATGACAGGATGAACCACCACAGCTGGCTCCAAGTTTAGTTTATCTTTAAAGAGTAGTCCAAGGTGAGTCCTGGGCAAACAGTGCCTACAGAGTGTTTCAAGGACCCAGCTGGGTTACCTTAACCTGCCTCAGCTCTTTCACTTCCAGCCAGAGGGTAGAGAAGGAGAACCTTCGAGGATCAGAGAAAGGTTTCCATGGGTCAGGTCTAAGTGGTGCCCATCACTGCCGCCCACTTTCCTATACCCGGACTGGGGGCTGATCTTTCTCCTGTAGCCCATGCTCAGTCCCCAAGATGTAGTTTCCAGGTGGCAGTTGGAACCTCTGAAGTGGAGTAGGTAGAAACTCTCCCACATGCATTCACACATGGGGATGGACTTAGCCTGCTCTACAACCTGAAGGCATCAGGAACACAAGAGAAAAGCAGTTATGAAGTAATGTAGGACTGGGTCATTGCAGAGTCAGTCAGATACAAGGAGAAGCAACTTCTCTGTCATAATCTGCAGTGCAGGAGGAAAGTCAGAGTCTTTGGTAGGTAGCTGATATCTTTGTGATGCTGTAAGTATATTATTATAATACAGTAAACACTCTTCAAAGTTTGTCCCAGGGTCTCCATTCTTTAAATCACTTGCTTCAAATAATCATTAACATGATATGTGACTTATGGCAGGACGCACACTGATCCCTGTGTCGAAAACTGAGAATGAAATTTGTGCTTTTGTTATTTGTGAGATAAGTTGTACTTAGTATAAATACCATTCTTTATGTGCTGTCATAATTTTGAGACATTTTCTATTAGATCTTACATCTCTGGAAACATTACTGTACTAACTGCTATCAGGGTTAACATTTTTATGGCAAAGCGAATTTTGTAAGTATATGGTTTTTGATTGATGTATGTTATAGAAACATTACAAAGATAGTTATGCACATGCTGGTGTTTTTAAGAAGCTTGGTGTTTAAAAAGGATTTGCATTTAATGAGACCTCAAATGATTTCCTTTGTGTCTTACAATGTCATTTCAGTAACTTGTATAGTTGTCATTATTAAACAGGAGATGAGCTTGTCAGGTATAGAAAGGGAACAATCTTCCATCTGGCGCTGTGTTTGCTAGCTCCTGGTTACTACGGGGCCTTGTATTAGAGTTCTCTAGAGGAACAGATCAATATACAATATATTATATTATATTATATTATATTATATTATATTATATTATATTATATTATATTATATTATATTATAAGGGATTTATTAGGTAGACTAATAATCAAAGAGGAAAAGTCACAATAGTCACCTGTGGAATCAGAGGTAGAAGAATGCAAAACTGCCATCTGTATACTGAAGAGCCAGATGATCCAGTAGGAGACAAAGACTGAAGTCCTGAGAGCTCTCTGCAAGTTACTGGTGCCAGTCCAAGCTGGGAGGCTGAAGAGTCTGTGCTGGAAGGCAAAGAAACTGGAGACCAGTCTAAAGGCAATGGACAAGAACTATAGTTTTTCCAAAAAGAGAACACCTCCTTCTCCTTTCCCTTCTTATTCCACCCAAGCTGTAAAATTTGTTGGTTGGTTGGTGTCACCTGCATCCAGGGTGGGTCTTCCCTCGCCTACACGTCAATCATCCAAAGACTACTTAGAAATGCATTAATCAGCCAGAGGGTCCTTACGCATCAAGTTGACAAATCACAATTAACAATTCTGGGCCATCTCTATGAGGACAGCAGGAGCAGGGTATTGACAGTCCTTCATAATTCCAAAGGGGAAATGGTTGCCCTGCCTCATCCTTTCTGAGCATTCAAGTGCTGAACATGAACAGCTGTCCTGCACTGTTCAGATGGAAGAGGAAAGTGACACTTCAGTTAAATAAATACATAGCTTGAAATTAGGTTGAAATGTATCTATCTTAACATACCTATAAATCTGTGTGTATCTGAATTAGTGCCTGACATACATATTCTATTATTCCTGCCAAGTAACTATCTTCAACACACACTTCTTTACATAAGAAATTGTTTCTTCTGTTACTTTTATTAATTCATCTCTATCCCCAAATTATGTGTATGCACACACACAATACACATACACACTCATATGCATATACACATATATTACTACTTGGAAAAGGAGTCCTGATTTTGAGTTGCTTTTGATATATTTTCACTGAAGGACATAAGATATAGGTACAAAAACTAATACAAAGTAATAAAGACTTGAAGTAAACTATTGACATGAAAACAGCAGTGTTTTAGGCAACAGACTAGATAAGGGGAGGAGAGGGCTTGAAAAGTATACTTTAAGGGCCAGAGATTTAGTTCAGTAGTTCCAGCACCTGCCTAGCAAGCACAAGGTCCCTGGTTTGATCCCTGGTAACCACATTCCACAATATTGGGCATGGTAATTCATAGCCACCAGCAATCAGTACCACATACCACAATGTTGGGCATAGTGGCTCATACCTGTAATCCCAGCACTCGGGAGGCAGAGGCAGGAGGATTTCTGAGTTCAAGGCTTGCCTGGGCTTTGTAGTGAGCTCAGCCAGCCTGGACTACAAAGCGAGACCCTGTCTCAAAAAAAAAAAAAGAAAAGAAAAGAAAAGAAAAGAAAAGAAAAGAAAAGTACACTTTAAATTGAATTATTTTACTTGAGAAGGGTAGTCTTGAAGTTTCACAAAAGATTTTAACTTTTACCTTGCCTGTTCATTTAGTTATAGGACTTTAACTGGTCAAGAGAAAATCTGGGAAGCAGAACTTTGGCTGGATGTTTTATGTTGGGGAAAACTGGAGTATATTAGTAAGAAAAAGAGGAGAAGTGGCAACTCTGTAGCAAAACAAAGATATGCTTTGAGCTCATTATGCGGAATGGCAATCTAAATCAAAAGAAAAGTTACAAAATAGAAAACCTCTCTGTTCTCTCCCAATCTGAGCTGGATTACAGATGTGTTTTTTGTTTTTGATTTTGTTTTTAGCCAGGGTCTTGCTTTATAGTTCAAGCTGGCCCTGGGCTCATCATGTGGCCCACGCAAGCCTGGAACTCAGTAATCCTCCTGCTTCTGCCTCCTGAGTGCTGGGATTACAGGCGTGAGCCACCACACCCAATATTGTGGTATGTGGTATTGATTGCTGGAGGGTATGAGTCACGATGCTCGATATTGTTATGTGTGTTTACAAGGGATTGAACCAGAGGCCTTGTGCTTGCCAGGCAGGCACCGGAACCACTGAGCTAAATCTCTGGCCCAATTAGAGAAGTTTTTTTTTTTTTTTTTTTTTTTTTTTTTTTTTTTGAGACAGGGTCTCGCTTGGTAGTTCAGGCTGGCTCTGTGCTCACTATGGAGCCTAGGCAAGCCTCGAACTCAGCAATCCTCCTGTCTCTACCTCCCGAGTGCTGGGATGACAAGTGTGAGCCACCACGCCCGGCACTGTGGTATGTGGTATTGATTGCTCATGGGCATGAGTCACCACGCCCAGCATTGTATGTGGTTATGGGGGATCGAACTCAGGACCTTGTGCTTGCTAGGCAGGTGCCGGAACCACTGAGCTAACCCTCCGGCCCAATTAGAGAAGTTTTAACTCCAATGCTCCACTGTGGTGATGATGGTCAATTGGAAGACATCCCATCATTAGGCAGAGGGAAGAAACACATTGTTAGAGAAGAGCCTAAAGATAGTTGCCTGCTCACTAGGACGTGGAAGAGTTTGCAAGTGGCACACATATGGACACAGCAGAAATGAAAAGTGTACAACATCAACCATGGCCGAAAGTACATCACCCTTCACAGGTAACACCTAGCATTCCTTCTCGTGTCACACAGGCACACAGAGCACAGGGAGCACCCACTCTAGTGCTCCAATAGTCTTCTGCATAGCTGGGGAAAAGATGGAGTGGAGTCCAGTTAAACTCAATCACAAGTCAGTGTGAACTTAGGTAATTCTTCAAACTATGCACGGTGAGTTGTAAAAATGCAGCCATTCCTCTGTATTTGTGGGTTCTACCACTGTAGACTGAATAGGTTGATAACAAATGGAGAATATTTGGGGAAAAATTGCATCTGAACAGCACAGATTATTTTTCCTTGTCTTTGATCCCTCAACAAAAGTTTTCATGTAGCATTCACATTGTATCAAGCACTATAAACCAAAAAGAGGTGATTTAAAATATACAGGAGGATCTGCATAATTTAAATAAGGATCTTTAGCTTCTGTACATTGTGGAATCCATGGGGTTTCTAGATCCATTCTCCTGTGATACCAGGGGACAACTGTAACTAAATTAATTAGGTTGATGCTCTAATGCAGTCTAACACAAGAAAGCCTTGGTGTCTTTCTCCTGTCCAACATTTTTCTTCTTACCCTTAACTGTTTTTGACCAAAAAGTGAGTGAATTTGTTGCCTGCGCTGAATTAGGTCAGACCCAAGCTGAATATCAAGCTGACAAAGAAGGTTTGGTGCCAATGTTGATTAAATAAGAAGTGAAAAAGGTCTCACTCTGAATCCAAATATGGGAATTCAGAAGGGAAGAGGCTAATATTAGACTGCTTTAGGATTAGCACAAGAAGATATATTTATTACTAGGGATCAAGGAGTTTCCATCTACATCAATACTTTATTGTATTGTAAAGAAGTCATTTTCTCTGATTGGCAGGTATTTAAAATACTCAGGCCTTGACTATTAGGATAAAAATTTGTTTTTTTAATGGAAAGTTTAAAAAACACAAAACACAAACCCTAGTGTACACAATTTATTCTTCAAGTGTATAACATGCATATATTATAATTTCAGGGACTTTAAGAGTTTTAAACTTCCCGCAACCCCGTCATAAAAGGAGAGACCTCTTACGATCTTGATCCCATATAGAAATGACAATCTCATCAATAATGCTAAGTTTATATTGTAAATATATTATCACCATTCTCACACCAACTGCTTATGTTAAAAATAATTACTAATTGGTTTCAGCAAATGAATTACAAAAAGGGGCTAATTTTAACTATTTTCCTCCTCCTTATTTTAGAAAAAAGTGCAGTGAGTCAGAGAGAGCAATCTGTTACCTGGAGGCATTTGGAATTTTTAAATCATCCTTGATCAGTTTTAAAGAGTCTCATGAAAATGATGGCTCTGGTAACAGTGAGACGTGACTTGCAGCCTGAGTCTTGCATCTAAGATTTAATGATAAAATAAATTAACTTACTTTAACTGTGTTTCTAATTTATTTCTAGGAGATCTTATGAATTATTGTCGGGACATCTGTCTCACCCTCTGTAGTGGCAGGATCTTTCTATTTTCCTTCTGGAATACAGAAGTCTTCACCACAGTCAGGTATCTGGTATCCCTTTACCCCCACACTTGCTCTCTAGAACGCTTCCCCCTCGACTTGACCGTCTCCCCCTTCAGCCTGCACAGCCAAGACTGAACCACTGAATCATCTCTCCCGCGTATTCTAATCCTCACCACCCATGCTATCATCTGCCACTTTCTAGCAAAACACAAACCCAGAATTAATCAATTCTGTCCATTTTCGCTGCTCTTCACCAGAACTGTTGCATACTATGAGAGAAAGTGCAATTCACATATTTTTGTGAATTGCCTCTATTACAATCATGGCTTCCAGTTTTGGTTCCTTCTTTCCATATGCTTTCCTGAAATCCTCTCCATCCCACAGAGCTCGTACTTTGCTGGAAGGGGACTGAGCTTGGCTGGTGACTGTCGCAGTGGTGAGCTTTGCCCCTCAGAAGTGCCAAGTTCATCTGGACTTTCCCTTTGCAGAGAGCATATTAAATGCCACCAGGGGGGCTTCTGGGCCTGCCCACCTGGGGCTGAGAACCTGGTTCTCCAACACATTGGCTGTGTCATTCTGGGAACTTTCTTCCCATTCTGAGTCTCCACTTTTCATTTATACAACAAACATTAAAAGAGAAGAATTGAAATAAGTAACCAGTGTAGGTATAATTTTAAAATTCCAATCTAATAATCTTTATCACTTAATTATAGGATTTATTAAGTGCCAAATTAATTGCTGATGTATTGAGTTTTCATTTTTTAAACTGTAACTATTTCTCTTTGCTCCACCTATTTAATGTGACTAATTTTTACTCCTTTCTTGTCCTGTTGTGAATTATTTATTTTCATTATTCTATGTCTTCTGATTATTGCTATTGTTATTTGTTTAGATGAGATTATCCTTATAAACTAGAATTAAAGATTATCTCCAGAGAAATGGATAAGGGTAAAATTCCTGATCTAGACAGCATGCTATTGTTTTTTTATTGAACACCAATTATATAGCAGTTCTATTCAAAGCTCTGGAAATAGAACTAGAAATAAAAACAGGCACAGTTTCTGCCCTCATACAGTGTGTAGTCCAAAAAGAAGTGAGCGTGAACTCTGAGGGTGGACAGTCCTGGATTCAGGAGTGTGTGTAGCTATGTGGCCTTAGAGAACTGCATACACGTGGTTTCTTTCACTGGAACCATTGAAATGACACTTTCTGCGTGGGGGGGGCTACTATGAAGACTTAAGTGAAGTAACGTATAGGAAGGCCCAGCATAGTTGCAACACATAGGAGTTCATAACTGCTTTCATAAGTCATTATTCTTCTATTAAGGATTGTAGCCATCTGATCTTTTTTGCCACATGCCAGTATTATTAAATACATACCAGATGGAAACCACTGCAATACTTCTTGCTCTCTGTATACCCATGACATAAAACTCTTACAAACATGTGTTTTAAGTATTTGTACTTTTCTGCACTCTGGTTTTCAATTTGGAGAACATGATTTAATCCAAATCCACAAGTTTGATAAGATTTGCAACAATAATAATAACTATGTGTAACATATGGTGACATTTGCCTTCTTCTTTGTAAAGGCAGATGTTCAAAACTGGTGATATTACTTGGTGGTTATTATTTGCTGCTAAGTAAGTAATTCTCATGCAAAAAGAATGGGCTAGGAAATCAGCACTGTGATTTTAAAATAGCATTATTTATAATATGTCTACCTGGTGCTGAATAATTAATTAATATAAGTCACTTTTTAAATCCTCTGATTCATACCTGCAGTTTTTCAGACTGGAACTACTATAAATTCAGTCTTTATAATTATTTTTATGTCACTATCATTACTGGCACTTTTAGGTATTTATTGCTTATTTGATTTCCTCTTGGAAGCCTGAATGGAATCTTCCAGCCTGTTCAATAAACTGTGTTGTGGGGAAGCGCAGTCTTAATGGGGAAACGTGACTGATTATATTTCTAGGGAACGTGAGTAGCAATGATCCCGGAGCTTCACAGTGCATAAAAATCGTCAGGAGGAGGGGGGCAGAGAAGAGGGGAGGGAATGTCTGTGGGAAAGAGAGTGCCGTGAATGCAGATTCCTGAGCTCTGCTCCTTGAGACTAATTCGTGAGTTGGATGTGATTAATCGAACAGGGAAAGTCAGTGGGAATCTTGTTTTTCCTCAGCCCAGAAATGATCTCTGAAGCTGGACTCTGTTGAATTATGACAATGCTTCTTGTATCATTCTGGCTATGTTTACAACTCAAAAGTGGCCTCACTGAATTCTTTTAAGAAACATTTATTTAGGATAAATTTATAAAACCTGGATTTCTTGGACTGAGAATCAGGTCACACAGATAAATATAGCTATTATTCAAAGAAAAATATCAAACTGTAAATAAACAGTTATTGATAACATTGGATTGTCAAATCAATTACAAAGTTTTGTGATCTTAGATAATTGCCTATACTTGTTTTCTTCTTCTATAACCATTGATATGACTCTTTAGAGGTTATTGTGAAGATTAAAGGTAATATATAGAAAGCTCCAGTACAGTTGGAACACATAAAAGGTAATAAAAGGTGCTGTAAGTCATTATTGTTATTCTATTTAGAAAATTCTAACCATCTTTCTGCCACACACTAGTAAACCAAGTCAAGTACAAAAGTATTTATTGAAGCTTATGGAAGGCTAGGCAGCCCACTAGACTTAGGATACAGAAATACATGAGATATCGAAGAGTTCAAAGTCCATCCAACAAGAGAGGCAAATGAAATCTATGGATATAATATTTCAAACATTAAAGGCATGTAAAAGGCATCATAGGCACAGTGAGGATAAAATGTGTAGCTTCATCAGTATCTCCAGAGTAAAAGTGATATTTAGGTGGACTATGCAACACAACTTTGTAGTTGAAAAGAAAGATGGGCTATCTTAGCCAAGAGAAAACCATGTGGGAGGATGTGCCTGGGGCAGAGATTATCCAGAATGGTTGGATTAGTAAAAATTGACTGAGCAAATAAGCTGAGAAGACTTTCAATGGTTTTTCATGTTTGCTAAGAAGTTGAGATATGTTTTGGTAGGGAAAAGAGAACATTGGAAGCCTTCACATAGGTTAACATGACCAGATTAGTGTCTTGAACTACAGTTCTCGCCATAATATCCAACTGAAATGCTCCTTGATCTCTCTTGACCTGAGGTCACTGCAGGTGACCCTTACTGTAACGCCTTTCTCTCCTCCAGTGGTTCTGGTTTGAACTTCTCGTCTGTTTTACTCCCTGTTTTCTAAAGCATGCAATGGGATGTTCTGGTCTACCCATTACTGTTTATCTCCAAGTCTCATTGTTATATATTAGCTCTTCCAGGAAATCTTTCCTAACAACTCCAAACCTTCCCCAAAAAGCGTCGTGTGCACCTGACAAGTGGTCCTCCAATGGTACAGGTCTCATCAGATGGTACTAAACTGTCATGTTTTGCTCCACAGCCCCAAAACTTCTTCAAGTCAGACAGAGAACATATCCTGTTCACTTTTGTATCATAGTCCTCCTTAACCACAAGCATATTTCCATTTTAATTTATAAATTATGACTCTAATGGACCTCAGAAATCACTCTGCATAGGTACAAACCACGATAAAATTTTAATTTAGGAATAAGGCACAGTTAGTTATTTACAACAACAACAATAAAACAAATGCTAGATGTGGTGGCTCACATCTGTAATCCCAGAATTTGGGAGGCAGAGGCAGGAGGATTGCTGAGTTTGAGGCTGGCCTGGGCTATATAGTGAGCTCAGGGCCAGCCTGAACTACAAAGCGAGATCCTTTCTCCAAACAAAACAAAACAAAACAAAACAAAACAAAACAAAACAAAACAAAACAAAAACAACAAAATATCCCAATTACTAAAATATACATCCATGAAATTTACATGGACATCAAAACTTCTTTTCACTTAAAGGAAGGACTTTATGGCTTCTCCTTGAGATTTGAATGTCAACGTCTCTATTCTTGTGTTTTGGAAGTTATTATGTAAATTAACAATTACTTGAATACAAGTATTGTGATAACATAATATTTAATCCTATAACCAAGATTGCTAAGTGACAAGTGAGTGGATAGTGTGTACAATATGGTCAAAGGGATGATCTGTGTCCTAGGCAGGATTGAGCAGGATGCTGCAACATTGTATCATGCTGCTCCAAAGGACGCACAATTCAGCAATTACTGATTGTATACTTCTAGAGTTTTCCATTGAATGTCTTTGGACTCCATTTGATCATGTATAACTGAAACCAAGAGATGAAGATCTTGGATAAGAGAGGACCCGTGTTACAGGTCCTGCCCACCACCTCCCTTGTCTGACTCGTAGAAGTGCTGTGTATTCTTTGAATTAATTTATTACAAAGAAGAAAGTGATTTCTTGGTTAGGAACTGACTCAGTTACACTGTTGGCCTGAGTTGTATCCTTGTTATCTTCACCTTGTGGTCTTGGAAAACTTGCCTTCTCTCTCAATACTTCTTTTTCTTTTTTCCTCACATGGAAACAGTACCAAACAATAGCATCTAATTCATATGTACCTTGTGACCAGTCAATGGAATAGTACAAAGAAAGGATTTGTTTCAACATCATGTGTTTTTTAAGTGCACAAAAAGTGCCTTGAGGTTGTAGGTAGAGAAAGGCTCAATGAGCTGATGGTAAAAAATAAAAATTAAGAAAAAACCCCAGAAGGTTGGCCTTTAGATCTGCTAATCCAGAATACCTAAGAATCAGCTCTGGGAATCTGTATTTATAAAGTAAGTATGTCTTTTTTCAAAAGACATTCTTGTATAATTTTTAAGACTAAATTATACAGATGTGCATGAAAAAAGAGATAATAATTTTTAAAATATGCATATACTGGGGCAGAGATTTAGCTCAGTGGTTCCGGTGCCTGCCTTGCAAGCGCAAGGTCCTGAGTTCAATCCCAGTAACCACATACAACAATGCTGGGCATGGTGACTCACGCCCACCAGCAATCAGTACCACATACCACAGTGCCAGGTATGGTGGCTCACGCCTGTAATCCCAGCACTCAGGAGGCAAAGGCAGGAGGATTGCTGAGTTTGAGGCTTGCCTGGGCTACATAGTGAGCTCAGGGTCAGCCGGAAGTACAAAGCGAGACGCTGTCTCAAAAAAAAATATATATATATATGTATATATATATATATACATATATATGCATATACTTTGTAGACATAGGCATATAAATGATGTATGTAGATACAGATCTGAGTCCATAGATAAGTAGATAAGTTCATGAGATGCAAGTGTAGGAAACTGTGAACAGACTCTAAATGAGAGATGCTCATATGTTCACTGCAGAATTACTTTAACTTTCTACATGAAAATTTTCACCATAAAATACTAAAAACTCACATGAACATCCATAATTCAAGGGTTCTGCAATATATATTGAGCAGGAAAGAATAGGTTATAGATATCATGTATAATTTAAGAAGTTTATTAAATGCTAGACATACATTTGTGTTTATACAATATATTTTAAAACAATGCCAATTTTAGACACAGTAAAGTTGTACTCTAGATACAGACAGATCTTTATATCCATGTCTTACTTGTATCAATATCTCTATGTATGCCTCTGCATGGGATATGATGAATATATAAATACATAGGGAAGAAAATTGAAAGGAAAGAGATGAAAAAGCAATAATATGCTCTTCAGAAGAAAATTATTATAGTTATTATTATACCAAACCAAATAGTTTTTTTGAGAGGGTCTCTCTTTGTAGTTCAGAATGGTCCTGAGCTCACTATGTAGCCCAGGCAAGCCTCAAACTAAGCAATCCTCCTGCTTCTGCCTCCTGAGTACTGGGATTACAGGCTTGAGCCACCAAGCCAGGCATTTGTGGTATGTGGTACTGATTGCTGGTGGACCTGAGTCACCATGCCCAGTGTTGTTGTATGTGTTTACCAGGGATCAAACCAGGGACCTTGCACTTGCTGGGCAGGCGCTGGAACCACTGAGCTAATTTCTAGACCTAACAAATACATTTTGAGTAATGAAATGTTACTAAAATATAGAGAAGAATTTCATAAGAGAAGATTTCACCAAGCAAAAATCAATATACAGTAGATTTGTACATCATGAACATTTAAAATATTTTAAATATAGAAATTTTATTGTGTATATTTAAGATTTATAATGTATGTCATAAGCTATATAAGGATAGCAACATAGTTAATATACTGAAATAAATTAACACATCTATCATCACACATAGATATTTTTATGCGATGAGAGCAGTTAAAATCTATTTGTTAAACAAAATCCCTAAAAGAGTACAGAATAATTTTTAAGTGTAGTCTCTATATTGTAATTTCTATCTTTTGATTGGTTCATTCTACATATCTGCTGCTCAGTTGTTCATACATGTGGTTTGTCCATTCTACAGGGGAATTTAGTCAAATATTCTGTACTGTGTCAGTTCTGTGTAAAAGTGTGCAGCTTTGTTTTGCAACTTAAAGCCACTGGTAATAAGAGGAATCAAAGAATTCACAGCAGAGAATTGTCATTCTTACTAGAGAATGAATTGGGAAGAGCACAAGCTCTATTGATAGTTAATAAGATAATCAAGATTTCAAAAATATTTTAATATATATGCTAATTTTCATTTACTAGTTTCTCTTAATTTAATGAAAACAAAGGTTTGTAGTAATATCTATTTTTCTTTGTAAGAGAGAATCTTTTTTTGTTGATGTATGTATTTGCTATTGTTTGGATCTTGAATGTGCCCAGAAGTCCTGTGTATTTAAGGCTTGATCCTTAGAAAAGTGCTATTGGGAGGAGATGAGTCTTTTAAGATGGAACCTAGGCCATTAGGTCCTTGGTGAACCTATCTTTGAATAGAATTGTAATACCCTGGCATGCTCCATTCTCTTTGCTCTCTGGCTGTGAAGTGAGCAATTTTTCTCTGCCATGCACTCCCACCATCATGTGCCACCATGCCACAGGCACAAAATCAACAGAGTCAACCATTCCTGGATTGGAAATTCTAACATTATAAGCCAAAATCAACTGCTTTGTTCAAAAATTATCTCAGGTGTTTGTTACAGCAATGGTAAAATGACTAACTAGTATTCATGGAACTGAAAGTGTACTTTATATTCATGAGGAATTTAAATAGCAAATGTTTAAAGGTGAAGAAATGGTTCCTTTTTAAAATGTAACACTGAAATATTTGGATTTTCAACTGATTTTTCAAGCAATTCTTTTGGTGTTTTTATCTTTCATGAGAAACTATCAAGGAATTCTTTGTAAATATTCCTATGGAGATGAGGTTAGGACTGATTCATTCTAACATATGGTTCCAAATCACTTTATTTCTTCCATCCTTTCTCGGTAATCTGCACAAATCAGTACTTTCTTTCTTTTCAGCATTAGCAGTCAAAATTCTTCTCATCCAAGTATTTCCAGGCCCAACCCTACTAAGCTTCAGAAATCAGACAAGATCAGATGCATACAGGTTGGAATGCTAAAGATTACAATTGGAACTAAATCTTTCACCATGCACTAAGCTAAAATTGAAGTGGATTAAAGATCTAATATTAAAACAGGAGTACTATGTCTTCTGGGAGATAGATTAGGTAAAACTCTTGAAGACATTTGCATAAGAAAAAACTTCATGAGTAAAATCTTAGAAGCATGGAAAGTACCACAAAGAATCAACAACTGGGATCTCATCTATTAAAAAGCCTTTGGACAGCAAGAGAAAACACCAACAAATTGAAATGACAACCTACAATTTGGGAAAAAAAATTACCAGCTATTCATCAGACAAAGAACTACTATCTAGAATATGTAAAAAACTTAAAAAGTCAGACCTCTCCCAGGTTTAAAGAACCAATTCAAAAACACATCTGAAATGAACAGACATTTTTCAGATAAAGAAACAAAAGCAGCAAAGAAACATATGAAAAAATGTTCAATATCACTGGTCATTTGAGAGATCCAGATGAAAATAGCACTGGCATTGGGTATTGTCTTACTCCAGATAGAATGGTGTTACCAAGAAACCAACCAGTAACAAACGCTGGCAGGGCTGTGGGGAGAAAGAAAGCCTTCCTCACTGCTCCTAGGAATGTAGACTGGTGCAATCACTGCAGAAATCATTGTGGGAATTCCTCACAAAAATAGGACTAGAGGTTACATTTGATTCTGCTATTTCACTGCTAGGTATACACACACACACACACACACACACACACACACAAAATTAAAAGCATCATACCACAGAGACATAGGCACACCCATGTTTATAGCAGAACAGTTTCTAATAGCTAAATCTTGGAAACAGTCCCAAAGCCCATCAACTGGAGACAAAAAAAAAAAAAAGTAGCTGTTTTTAATAAAATGGAGTATTACTCAGCCATTAAAAAAGGTAAATTAGAAACATTTATAGCTAAATGGATACATATCAAGACCATACTCAGAAGTGAAATAAATAGGACACAGATGTGTAAATACTGTATTATTTTTGTAGTGTAATAAACTAAAGGTGTAAATTAGGTCCAAAATGTATGATAGGTTTTGTCAAATGTGAAGAAAATGTTAAAAGGGGAAGAGAAACTGGAGGAAAAGCAGGGAAAAGCAAAGAAGGGAAAGGAAAAAAATTGATGGCAGAAACTGAAACAAAGCTTATATATGTATGTATGTGCATATATATATATATATATATATATATATATATATATATATATGGAAGGCTTGAAGGGAGGGCAGGGAAATGGAAAAAAAGAATCACAGTACATCCTGTGCACATACAAATTCTCAATGATGAATGTGACTATAATGTATACTAAAGTATGCCAATGAACTCAATAAAGGGAAAAAATCGAGTTTAACACACAAGCTTTTCTTAATTATTCCTGAAAAGAACATGTTTCGTTGTTTTAAAATTATATGTTATCTAAAGCAAATCTTGGGTCAGTGGTTAATAGAGAAAACATCATTCTTCAGACAAAAATAGCCCCCAAAACAGATTTGGAAAATGGATTTTGTGATTTTTCACAACCAGAATCTGTGCCAGCAATTAAGAGGATACAATAAATTTCTTACAGATTAGTTAGGAAATATATATAAAGATAGACATTCAAGACTACATCCATTTCTGGAACCAACTTGTAAAATGTTAAGAAAGGGGCAAAGGATTAAATTTCAAAATATGTAAACCAAGCTAAGCTTTCCAAATATCTGCAGTTAATGTGCTAGCCAGTATTCAGAACATGTGAACAAAATTGGAGGCACTTTAAAGTATTTTAAAATGTATTATATTTTTGTCAAATTTAATTTTTATTGAATGATCTGTTATGTTTTGGGGCAAATGCAATCTATTTTCAGGGAACTTAGTTTCCCCATATACAGTTAAAACTAAACAAAGTACATAAAAGAAGGTTCCTGCATAGTATGTAGATTTCACTTTGACTTTCTTGAATATGCCACTATAAGACAGAAATATCTGAGTAAGATTTTTGTCTTCTCTTCTGCCCTTTTCAGTACAGTACCTTTCAAAAGTACCAGGAGCTCTTTTGAATTGCTGCTTTCTTATATTATGTGTTACCTAGGTGGCTTATAAATATTAACACAACTCCCTCAAAACTGACCCCAATTCTGAAGGATTAATGAAAGCACTTGAAGATGAGTATCTCTTCATTACTTAAACATTTTCTATATTTTCTTTGTATAGCATATTCAGTTAGGCCACTCCAGAATTTCCATTTTATAATGATGCTCTTTCTCCAAAGAAAGAATGCTTATGAACATTTTCTCTGAAATTAAAATAATAAAAATTTGCCGGGTGTGGTGGCTCACACCTGTAATCCCAGCACTCAGGAAGCAGAGACAGGAGGATTGTAGAGTTTGAGGCTTGCCTGGGCTACATAGTGAGCTCAGGGCCAGCCTGAACAACAACAAAGCGAGACCCTGTCTCAAAAAATAATAATAATTTAAAAAATTGTTTAAATTCACAATTTGAAACTGACATTAAGCAATGATAAACAATAACTATTATGTGGGAGGTAAAAATGTCTGTCTTTTACACTTGTGTTTGTAATGGTAAAGTCCCAGATTTCAGAGGGAAATGCATACATGTGTGCAGGCATAGATGCGTGCACGCGCGTGCGCACACACACACACACACACACACACACACACACACATGAATTTTCTGACCTATAAGTTACTGTAATCAGAAAAAATAGGACATCTGTTCAAACTGAACATCAATAAAATCTATGGGTGTCAATAATTTTTAATTTTTTAGTACATTTTTGTACACATCATGATCAAGTCCAACATTGAGAATTTGTACTAGTATATGACACGACTCAATTCTCATTTTTTCCCATTCCTTTGACCTGTCAATGGGTTTTAATGGAAGACTAGCAACCTGAATTTTAACCTTGAGGCTTTGATACATTTTCACAATCATAGTTGAAATTATAGCTTTACAATGTTCAAAAATGCACACTCAATTCTTTAGGTTAAATTATATGTGAAGATGTACTAAGTATTTTCTAAATTTATAGTTGCTTCATATAGTTGCAGTAAACTTAAGAGTGCTTGGGTTTCCAAACAGAGAAACAAAATATTGATAATTTAAAAAAAAATCCCTTTGTATTAAAACCTGTCTGTACATTACACAAAATTTAGAAAATGCATATAAACAAAAAGAAAAAGCTCACATATATTGTTAATATGTAGAAATCAAGAGTACCATACCATTTTATCACAATTATTTTTATTATTTATAATGCCCACATGATATAACATTGTATGAATCTAACATACTTTCTTTATCCAATTTTCTATTGTTAGAAATAGATTATTTTCCATTTTTTGACCAAAATATGTAAAATGGAAATGAATACTTTCATAGGTACTTCTCCTTGGGAGAATTTTATTTTACACAACTAACTGGGCAGAAATAAAATGTACATAAAGAAATAAATCTTACATAAAGAGAAAATGAAAAATAGTAGGAAATTTGTCTTTGTATTTAAAAAATAAATGTATTTATTTGAAGTTGATAGATTAGAATTGTATTTATGCTATGCATCATATTTTGAGGTACAATGCTTAAATCTTGTTAATTAAAGTATATATTACTTCACATAGTTAATTTTTTTTGTAGTGAGAATTTTATCACTCAGTATTAAAAGAGCATTTTGTTGACTGTACTCATCATACTGTACAACATATTTCTTGAGTTTAATCGTCATGTCTTAATATAATTTTGTAACCTGTGACCAATATTTTCCCAGCACCCCACTCCAATTCCTGATAAATAATGTTCTACTCTTTACTCTTATGAGACAAAATATTTAGCATGTCACATATGAATATGAAACAGTATTTTTCTGTGCCTGGCTCATTTTATTTAATGCAGTGTTTTCCAGATTATGCATGTTGCTCCAGTGGTGGGGTTTCAATTTTTTTTGTGTTATTAGTACCCCACTATGTATATATACCACTCTGTCTTTATCCACTTTTGATGGGTGCTGTGGCTGCTTCCTTAACTTGACTGTTGTAAATAATGATGTATGAGGACAGATGTCACTTCTATATACTGATTTCAATTTTTTTTGCTATATATTCAATAATAGAATTGCTGGGTCAAAAAGTAATTCTATTTCTAGTTTTTTAAGAACTTCTGTACTGGTTCCCACAATTACTGTACTAATGTTCATTCCTATCAATAAGGCATAACTGTTTCATTTCCCTAATGTCCTCTCCAGCATTTGTAATCCCTTAATACTAACTAATTTGGTAGGTGTGCGAAGACATTTCATTATAATTTTTTTGCAGTAATGAAGAGTAGACCCATTAAGATAAATCCTCAGTCCAATTTATTTTTTATTTGGAGACAAATCTTGCTACACTGCCCAGTCTGGCCTTGAATTTTTGATCTCCCTGTCTCCCAAAGAGCTGGGTTTATAGGAATGTGAAAATATGCCTAACTCTTTATATTTTAGTTTGCATTTCCTTGATAATTAAATAGGTTGAGCATTTTTAAACTGCATGGAGAACATTTGTATGTTTTCTTTTGAGAAAGGCATAATTAGGTATTCACATATTTTTAAATCAGGTAGTTTTCTTTTTTTAAAATTAATTCTTTATTGATACACTTTATATATAGCTCACAGTCACACTCAAAATTGGGGAATTTGTATCAGTATATGACCCAGGTTCATTCTCATTTTTACCCATATCCCTACCTATCTACAATCCCCCACCCCTTATATACATCCTATTTCTTTTTCTTTCCAAATCATGTTTATTCTTTCCCCTCATTACTTTCCCCTACCACATTCCCTTTGAATATTTCCTATTTTATAAAAGCTATCATACATTCTAGAACTCATTTACATTTACAGGTTCTCATACCAGAGAGAAGATATGGTATTTACATATCTGTGATATATTTATTTCACTTATTAGTGTGTCCTCATAGTGTATCCATTTGCACATAAATGAACGAAACTTGTCATTTTTATGGCAGAGTAATACTCCATTTTATTTTTAAAAATCCACATCTTCTTTATCCAGTCTCCAGTTGATGGGCATTTGGGTTGTTTCCAACATTGGGCTATCACAAACTGAGCTGCTATGAACATGACTGCATATATGTCTTTATGTTATGATTCTTTTAATTCCTTTGAGTATATTCCCAGCAGGCAATAGCAGGGTCAAATGGGATCTCTAATCCTAGTTTTCCGAGGAATCTCCACACTAATCTCCACAATGGTTATACAAATCTACAATCCCACCAACAGTGGAGAAGGGTTCCCTTCTCCCTGCAGCCTCGCCAGCACTTAATGCTGGTTGATTTCACAATAGCAGCCATTCTTTGTGGAGTGAGATGAAATCTCAGTGTTGTTTTCATTTGCATCTCTCGAATGACCAGTGATATTGAACATTTCTTCATATGCTTCTTGGCAGCTTTGACTTCTTCCTTGAGAAATGTCTGTTCATTTCAGATGCCTATTTTATAATTGGGTCTTTAAACTTGAGGGGACTGATTTGTTGAAGTTCTTTTTATACTATAGAGAGTAGCCCTTTGTCTGAAAAACAGCTAATAAAGATTTTTTCCCCATGTTGTTGGTTGTCTTTTAGCGGTGCCAGTGGTTTCTTTTGCTGTGCACAAGTTTTTTAGTAGGTTGAGATCCCATTTGTTGATTCTTTCTGCTAGTTCTTATGCTATAGAGGTTTTGTTCATAAAGTTTCTGCCTAAGCCAATGTCTCCAAGAGTTTTACCTAATCTGTTTTCTAGCAGGTTTATTGTTTCTGTTTCAATGTTTAAGTCTCCAAACCATTGAGATTTTATTTTAGTACACAATGAAATAGATAACTCTAGCTTTAGTTTTTGGCAGATTAAAGCCCAGTTTTTCCAGCACCATTTGTTAAAGAGGCAGTCTTTTCTCCACTGAGAATGCTTGGCTTCATTGTCAAAGATAAGGTGGCTTAGTGTATCTGGAGTTGTTTCTGGATCTTCTAATCTATTCCACTGGTCCTCAGGTCTGTTACTTTGTCAGTGCCATGCAGTTTTTTTTTTTATCACAGTGGCTTTATAGTACAGTTTTAAGTTGGGGATTGTAATACCTCCTGCCATGTCCCGGTTGCTTAGAATTGCTTTTGCTATTCTAGGTCTCTTGTGGTTCCAGATGAATTTTTGGATGATTTTCTTTAGCTCTGTGAAGTATGGCATTGGCATTTCAATCTGAATTGCATCAAATCTATATAGTACTTGTACTAGTGTAGCCATTTTGATGATGTTCGTTTTCCCTACCCAGGAACAGGGATGTCCTTCCATTTTCTGATGTCCTCTTCTGTCGCCTTTTTCAGAATCCTGTAGTTTTCAGAGTAGAGGTCTTTCAGAGTAGAGGTCTTTCACCTCCTTTGTTAGATTGATTGCTGCATATTTCATTTTTCTAGATGCTATTTTGAAAGGCATTGACTCCCCAATTTCTCTTTCAGCGTTGTTTGTGTAGACAAAGGCTATTGATTTTTGAGCACTGACCTTGTATCCAGCAACAGTACTAAATTTGGTGATTAAGTCTAGCAGTCTTTTGGTTGAGTTTTAGGATCCTCTATATAGAGAATCATATCATCTGCAAATAATGACAGTTTAATTTCTTCCTTACCTATCTTTATTTCTTTTGTTTCTTTGTCTTGCCTAATTGCTGTGGCTGTTTCCAGAACTATATTGAACAAGAGTGTTGACAGTGGGCATCCTTTTCTCCTTCCTGTTCTGAGTGTAAAAGTTTCAGTTTTTGTCCATTTAGTATGATGCTGACTGTTGTTTTCTCATAAATAGCTTGTATTAGTTTGAGATAAAGTCCATCTATTCTGATTCTCTGTAGGATCAAAATCCTACAGAGTTGAATGGATGTTGGATTTTGTCAAATGACTTTTCTGCATCTATTGAGATGACCATGTTTTTTGTCCTTGAGTCTGTTAATATAGTGTATTACATTGATTGATTTACCTATGTTGAACCAGCCTTGCTTCCGTGGGATGAATCCAACTGGATCAGGGTGTATGATTTTCTTGATAACTCTCTATATTCTGTTTTCCAGTATGTTATTGAGGATTTTTGTGTCAATGTTCATTAGAGAGATTGGCCTGTAGTTTTCTTTTTTGGTGGGATCTTTCCCTGCCTTTGGTTGCTTCAAGGAATGATTTGGGGAGTACTGCTTCCCTTTCAATTTTATTAAAGAGATTGAGAAGTACTGTTATTAACTCTTCTTTAAAAGTTTTGTAAAATTCAGCAGTGAAGCTGTCAGGACCAGGGCTTTTCTTTGTTGGTAGGTTTTTTATTACATTTTCAATTTTCCAGATTGATATCGGTTGTTTAACATTTTTATATCCTCTTTGTTCAGCTTTGGAAGTTCATATGTGTCTAGGAATCTATCCATTTCTTCTAGATTTTCCATCTTTTTAGAGTACAAATTTTCAAAATATGTGTGGAGTTCCACTGGATCTGTGGTGATTTCTCCATTTTCATTCCTAATGGCATGGATTTGGGCCTTTTCCTTCCTTTGTTTGGTAAGGTTGGCTAAGGGTCTGTTGATTTTATTTATCCTTTTAAAGAACTAATTCTTTGATTTATTTATTCTTTGTACTGTTCTCTTTGTCTCCATTGCATTGATTTCTGCTCTGAAACTTATAATTTCCTCCCTCGTATGAGCTTTGGGTTTGTCCTGCTCCTCTTTTTCTAATAGTTTGAGGTTCATTATTAGATAGTTTATTTGAGTTTGCTCTATTTTCTGGGTGTAGACATTCAGTGGTATGAATTTCCTTCATAGAATTGCTTTCATTGTGTCCCATAAAATCCTGTATGTTGTACTGGGATTATCATTTAATTGTAGAACCTGTTTAATTTCTACTGTGGCCCATTGGTTGGTCAACATAGTGTTGTTCAATTTCCATGTGTTTGTGAAGATCTTGGAATTTCTTTTGCCATTGAGCTGCAGTTTCAAGCCACTATGGTCTGATAGTATACAGGGGATAACTTCAATTCCTTTGCATTTACTTAAACCTGTTCTATGAACTAGGATATGATCAGTTTTGGAGAATGATCTATGAGCAGCTGAAAAAATGTATATTCTGGCTTTGTAGGGTGAAACACTCTGTAGGCATCTATTAAGTCCATTTGTTCAAAAGTTTGTTTTACCTCAAGTATTTCCTTATTGATTCTTTGTCCAATTGATCTGTCAATTTGTAACAGTGGAGTATTGAAGTCCCCTATTACTATCGAATTAGTAGTTATCTGACTTTTCATGTCCATTAATGTTTGTTTTATATAGCTGGGTGCATTAGTTTGGTGCATAAATATTTATGATTGTTATTTCTTTCTCCAGAATTGTTCCCTATACAAGAGTATACTCACCTTCTTTGTCTCTCTTAATCAGTTTTGGTTTGAAATCTATTTTATCTGCAAGCAAGATAGCCAGTCCTGCTTTTTTGCAGTTTCCTGTGGCATGGAAAATTGTTTTCCATCCCTTTATTTTCAGTGTATGGGTTTCCTTCTGAATTAGGTGTGTTTCCTATATGCAGCAGATTGTAGGATCTTGCCTCTTGATCCAATCTGCTAGACTGTGTCTTTTAATTGGCCCATTGAATCCAGTGACATTAATGATTATGAGTGATACGGACAGATTTAGAGCTGCCATGTTTCCCAGTTCTTGGCTCTTTTGTTCCATACTTTTCCCCTTTTCCATTCAGTTTCTTGTTGCCCCAGTGAGTTCATCCTGTTGGCTTTTGTGAGTATGTAATTTTCTTTGTTTTTTTCCAAAATATTTTTTGTAATGTTTTAGAGTCCAGGTTTCATATTTATGTAATTTTTCAGGCATTCTTTGTCATGGAAACATCTTATTTTCCTGTCTATTCTGAAAGATAGTTTAGCAGGAGGCATCAGTCTAGTTGGAGGTTGTTCTCCTGCAATACTTGAAACACTTCCCTCCTTGAGTTGAGTGTTTATGTTGAAAAGTCTGCTGTAATCCTAATGGGCTTCCCTTTGTAGGTGATTTTCTTACTTTCTCTGCTTTCAATATTTCATTCTTTTGTTGTGTATCTGGAAGCTTAATAATTATGTGTCTGGGTGCAGATATTTTTATGTCATGGCCTTTTGGAGTCCTATAGGCCTTATTTATCTGTATGTCCAATTCTTTTTTTTTTTTTTTTTTTTTTTTTTTTTTTTTTTTTTTTTTTTTTTGAGACAGGGTCTCGCTTTGTAGTTCAGGCAAGCCTTGAGCTCAGCAATCCTCCTGTCTCTATCTCCCAAGTCCTGCGATTACAGGCATGAGCCTCCATGTCCAGCACTGTGGTATGTGGTATTGATTGCTGGTGGGCGTGAGTCACCACGCCAGCAATGTATGTGGGTACCGGAGATCGAACTCAGGACCTTGCGCTTGCAAGGCAGGCACGGGAACCACTGAGCTAAATCTCTGGCCCCTGGATGTCCAATTCTTTTCCTGTGACATTTTCTGCCATTATCTCTCAGAACAGATTTTTCTTTATATGTCTTTTGCACTGTCTCCTGCTTCCTCAGTGACTCCAGTCTTATGTTATTCTTCTTTGAATCATCTAGAAACTGTTGGGTTGATTTCTTGTGGTCCCTTGCCATTTTCCATAGATTATGTCTTTCCTATTCTTTGGCTGCCATCCTGTCCTCTAGATCTGAAAGTCGGTTCTCTGCTTTATTCATCCTACTTCAAAAACTTTTGTTCTCCTTCATCACCGGGAGCTCTGCTTGAAGGTGTTTAAGTGGCTCCACTGCTTTTGCTATCTTAGACTCTATCATCTTGCTGATCTTTTCTTTAATGAAGTCTTTCAATGTGGATAGTATCTCTGTTTTCATCTCAGAGATGAGTTCTGATTTCCACTTTACTAGATTTGCTTTTGTTACCATCTCAAAAAGTCCTGGTGTTTGAGTTTTAGTTTTCTCTGTTTCCCTTTTCCCTGAATTTCCCTGTGTCTGGCTTTTTGAGTATTTTCTCATTTCTACTCCTTTGTTGTTGATAATGTTATTTATTTAACTCCTTGCCTGGTGTCTGGGCAATGTATGTTGCAAGTCTCTGTCTTTCTATTATTTGGGACCTTTTGGCAGTGACACTTTCTTGGGTTGCCCTTCTTGAATCTGTAATGACCCTTGAGAGTTCTTAGTTCTGGTCTGTCTCTGAGCAGCTCTGGCGTGAGATGTGGGCCAGCCTGCAGGGCGCCGCCCTGCAGGCAGGCAATGGCATGGGCCTCCTTTGTTGTCTAGGTTCCTCCAAGTGAGCTCCCCTGTGCACTGCTTGCCTGGTCTGTCTCTACAAAGCTCTGGTGTGGAATGGGGGCTGGCCCACAGGCCTCTGCCCTGGGCACAGATAATGGTATGGGCCTTCTTTGTTGTCTAGGTTCCCTGCGAGTGAGTTCCCCTGCATGCTGCTTACCTGATCTGTCTTTGAGCAGCTTTGGTCTCAGGTAGTTTTCTTACTATTGAGTTTCTTAATTTGGATTTTAAGCCATTTTAAGATGCAGGGTTTGTAAACACTTTCTCTTATTTTATAAGTTGCCTCTTTAGTGTGTATAAAGAGTTTATTGTGGACAACTTTCTAAAAAGTGTTAAATTAATGCAACAACACCTTCCTATGGGATGTGTCTGAAAAATGCAATGAACATTTAAAAAAATTATTGATTTTATTTGTACATTTCCAGTGGAACTTATGAACACATTCATTACTGAGAATTTGTACTTCTGTGTGATATATATTGATACCTAATTTTCCCATTGCCCTGTCCTCCCTGTTCATATACATAAGCTTGTTTATATGTTTTCCTTCTCATCTTCAATATTTCCTTTCCCTTCCTTCCTCCTTAGGTTTCCTTTCCTGTTGAACATTTACTTTCTATTTCACAATATCTGGCATAACTTTTGATCTTCATGTATATTTTAAGTTTCTCAAATCAGAGAAATGATTCAGTATTTACACATGTGTGCTATTTATTTCACTTATAAGTATGGCATCTAGGTGCATCTAACTAATTATAAATGTCACAAATTTATCTTTCTTAATGGTTGAGTAATACTCTATTTTATTAAAAACAACATCTTCTTTATACTGTCTTTAGTTGATGGGCATTTTGGCTATTCCTAAGAGTTAGCTATTACAAACTGAGCTGCCATAACCATGGGTGGTCATATTTCACTGTGGTATGATGCTTTTAGTTCTTTCAGAAACATACCCACCAGGAAAATAGCAGGGTCGAATGGAACCTCTAATCCTGGTTTTTTGAGGAATCTCCACACTGATTTCCATAGTGGTTGTATCAGACTACATTCCCACCAAGAATAGAGAAGGGTTCCTTTCTTCCCACAGTCCCGCCAGCATTTTTTTTTTTTGGTTGATTTCTTGATAGCAGCCATTTTTGGTAGAGTGACATGCAATCTCAGTGTTGTTTTCATTGCATTTCACAAATGACCAGCGATATTGATCTTTTATCTATCTACTCTACCCAATTGATCAGTGAGGTCTTATAATCTTTTGGTGGAATTTTTGGGATCTTCTATCTAGTGCATCACATGATCAGCAAGTAGTGACAATTTAGCTTCTACTTTTTTATTCCTTTATTTCCTTATCTTGTCTAATCTGTGTGGCTAATATTTCCAGAACTATGTTGACCAGCAGTGGTTGAACATTAATACGTTTATATTTTATTTCAGTGAAAGACACATTGCCATTAATCCTCCTCAAAATCTTCCTCCTTGTTTTAAACACATTTATCATTTTTTCCATTTTCTGTAGTAGTCCTGAGAGTCCTCTTTCCTGAGTCTCTTTCATTGCAGTCATGGCTGCCTTTGCATTAGATGGCACTCAGCAGCAACATTAAATGTATTTTTTAAAATCACACCACATAAGTCCCACAAAAGTGGACTCCCAAAATGTCTTTAGTAAATTGTAAAAATGATGAGACAGGTGTGTTTTATTTGAAGGGAATTATTCTGAAAGGAATTATTGGCAATATGCCATTTACTGTAATAAATGTTTCTAAAAATTTAAACATTCTCCAGATATTTTAGTAATCATTTGTATAAGGTGAGTTTATCTGCAAAGGATATGATGGGATAGAATATAAGTCTTAGGAATTCGGTAAGATTTTCCTGTCCTTTTTGAAGTAGCTGCATGTTCCTAGGTAAATAATTTGGAGACAAGGCATCCACATTGAGTATTAAATACAGTAAAGTTCTAGGGTAGAAGAGATGAATGAACCAACACCATCTCTGAAAGGCTTTCCAAGGGAACATTGTCTTTGTGTATATAAAATAGGAATTTCTAAAGGAGAAGTGTGCACTTACCCACAATATTTCCATGTTTACTAAGTAATGCTAAGTAATGCAGACATGAACATTTTAGAGCTTTCTTCCACTTTAAAATCACTTAAATAAATCCCAGATAATGTATTCTCTGGGAATTTGTTTATGAAGCATCCAAGATATCTGGCTTCTAGGGGTGTGCCCTAGAAAATTATGCATTAGTATACATATACTTAGAGCAATTACAGTTCTTAAAAAGTATAGTGGCATCTCAGAAAATATAAGAGCCTCACTAGGGGAACTTAATTCAGAAACTTCATAGTCTGTGTCTCTTGGTAATGGGGATGTGAGGAGGCTTACAGCTTTTATTTTGGGCTCTACTATGTGGATCTTTAAAACATTATTATCATGTGAATTCACTGTTTGGAATAAAGGGTACATCTTAAAATAAGTATAATGATATAGCCTTTAGAAATAAATAGCTTCAATTTTAGGTCCTATGGTTCTGACTCAGCACACTGAAACTTTCAAAGAAGCTACTTGGGTAGACTGCACACCACTAAATTGTTCCTCTTGTTTCTGCTTAACATCTGTTAACTATAGTAAAATGGTCCCCCCAAAAAGAAAAACTAGACACCATTTCTAGTAATTTTTTAAAAAGCAAAACATCAATGGATGATAGAGAAAATAATGTGGTATTAAAAGGCTTCTATCTTTTTCCAAAAGTCAACTAATTTTACTTGTTCAAAAAAATCATATAATGTTATGAAGCCTAAAAATTTTTTAAATATACATAATAGTGATAGCAAATCAGACTGATACTAAAGAAATGTCACCAAACCATCGCTAGGGTTTCAGTTCTGTTCCATAAAAATCTAATTTTCTCCATTCTCCAGTCCAGGTGGAATGACAGTGAGATTCAACAAGGCCTTTTGCTTATTACTCCTTGTTTTCTTGTCAGAATCCTGTTTATTATTAGGGAACCAATCAGACCTTTTAAATGGAATGCAATTCAATAGAATTAATTTAAAAATAAATAGAGCACATGTAGTTAACTTTGCTTTTGAAATTAACCTATCAGGTACTGATCTCTGTAATTAAAGAATCCTAATTCATAATTCTGTGAATCACTGCATTTGGCAGGCAAATGCCAGTAATTTTCATTTCACAACACAGTGCTTCAGACAGTAATAAGCCAGGATGAAACACATGCAGGTTTAATCAGGTAACAAAGCATGTCAAATACTTATCCTGAAATAAGGGAGTCTGGCACCTGAAGTGTGAACCTCAGAAAACTCCCTCTGGGGATCTTACATTCTCTGGTACCTTTTCACAGCTTCTGCTGACACCTTTAAGAGGACAAAAAAAAAAAAAAGGTTTCATCTAGAGCAGGCATCAGTATTCAAAATAAATCACTCTCACTGAGACTTATGGGAGGCAAAGATTCAAACACAGACACACACAGACACCAGAATGTGCAGATACATATATGCTAATATGCACAAATACACATTTAAATATCTATTTGCAGACATTAATCTACATAAATGCAATCCAGATATGGATATATTAAATAAAAGATGTGTGAAGAATGATATTTGTTTACTTTCATGGACTTTCAATCCAAATACCTGAAGAAGCAAAAGAGAAAGAGGAGGTAGAGGAAATGCTGTATTTTTATCCGGAAGAGTGTATGTAAAAGCTTGACTGCTTTCCATGGGGTATCTTTTTTCTGTTGTAGAGACAGATACAAAGAATCAAGTTTTTCTTTATAGATGGAAAATCAAAAAGCAGGAGGATTTCAGGGGCCTTTTTAATGGCAGTTCCAGGGTCTAGAGCCTAACAATTAAGATCTATAATATACAGATAATCCAGGAAGGTGCAGAGAACGAAATTCTGCAAAGTGTATCTCACATAACACATGCTTCAAGGCTAAGTCCCATTTGCCAGCTCACAGGCATGGCCCCTATGAGTTTCTCCTCCATACCTGGGGTAAATGTGTCAGCCTATCACCCTCCTGTGTGTGCCTCTTGCTGTGGGGTGGAGAGGCCACAGGGCTAACAGGAAGTGCCCATGTCAAGCCTTGCTCACTAAGATCCAGAGGAGATCCAAGGATTCCCAAGCCAAACAACCCAGAGTCCATTTCTGAAGTCCTTACTGGATTTTTCTGCGGCCCATGCTCCTGAGGGGAGATTTTGTTGCTAAGATACACAGCCTAGTCCTGAAAGGGTGGTCCAGAGCTGGCTGTTAGGATGACTGTGGCTTGGACCCATATGCTGAGATACTCATAATTATGCAGATAACCCTTTGCTGGGGTGGAAGAGGTCAAAACAGGATGAATATAGGAATGAGTTCCAAGTAAACAAGAATGGAGTTACAGTTGACCCTCAGGTTATGACTGGCCTGACATGCGAACAACTTAGGTTAATTAGATTAATGGGGGATTAATCTGCCTCTTGTTATTTAGAGCGTAGTAAACATCCAGATCCCAGGTGTATTGACTTAGAACCAACTTGAGTTACAACCAGCCCTCAGGAACTGATTGAGTTCATAAATCAAGAGTCCACTGTTTTTGTTTATTTTCTCCAGATCCCATATGTGTGAGAGAAGGGCCTGGCCACCGTTAAGCAGAGAAATCTGATCTAGACTAATGTAAGGCCTCAAAACCTCCACTGAACGACTGGCTTAGCTTTTCACTTTCCTTTCCAGTTATGACAAGAGCTTTTTCTGATAGATTTCCATGTGTATTTGACAAATTCATTTCCAGTTATAATCATGAAATGAAGCTAAAAAAAAATTTGTGTTCCTCTCATGTAGAGGAATCCTAGAGAATGTTGTGTATCATAGAACACCTACTACACTGCACAATCCTTAGGGAAGAAACTGAAAATGTGTATGCAGCAATTTCAATGACCAAGATTACCTAAACAGCAGTTCACCGTACTAATAAATGTTGGAGCTAATAGCCACTACACTGAGCACCTCTTATAAGTGTAGAGGCCAGAAGTAACTTGTATTAGTCTTATGATGTCCCAATAAACGTAATATTGAAATACTTGGGAAAGGTTTTTTCTTCCTGAAGTGTGTACATATTTTTTATGGTCTGTGTCCTCCCTTATCTTCTCCTACCTCTGCATGTGCATAATAATATATACATAGATGTGTATATAATATATACTTATATATGTGTGTAAATAATATATACATATATGGATCTGTAGATATATATGGGATTGATCATATATATCAATCCTGTAAAATTAAAATTTTCATATCTGCATGTTTGTCAAAATAATGAACAATACATTTCAGTTGATGACAAGTAAGTCTGAGTATATAAGTAACAGTTCATAGAGAAAGTAAATAGAATTTTTTAAAAATTTTATTTATTTATTTATTTTTATTTTTTTAGACAGGGCCTCGGCTTTATAGTTCAGGCTGGCCCTGAGCTCAAACTCAGCAATCCTCCTGCCTCTGCCTCCCCATCCTGAGTGCTGAGATTACAGGCGTGAGCCACCATACCTAGCACTGTGGTATGTGATTGCTGGCAGGTACTGATTGCTGGTGGGCATGAGTCACCATACCTGGTATTGTTGTATGTGGTTACTGGGGATTGAACCAGGGACCTTGCACTTGCCAGGCAGGTGCCAGAACCACTGAGCTAAATCTCCAGCCCAGTAAATAGAAATTTTAAAAGTATTATTCCAAAACAGTAAAATATTGTACCTGAAGTACAAACTAAAACTTGCATTTACCAGGAAAAATTATCACACCTTGCAATTTGTACTTTATGACTCAGTTTTAAATTTTAAACACAAATATAAACATCCTGCAATCACAACACATTAACAAAATTGAAACAGTTGAGGTTCTGTTTTTTGTTCTTTACATTCACTATTTGTTGTGGGTTTACTTGTGCTTCTTACATAGCAACCCTCATCTCCCCTGTGACCATACTGAGAGATGAAGCTTTGAGGAGGAAGTAAAGGAGCTTTTGTAAGAAGAAAAGGCACCAGAGTTGTGCTCCCCTGCACACCACAGAGAAAGGGCCATGAGAGGACACGGAGAGAAGGAGGCCATGAGAAGCTGAGGAGAGAGGCCTCGCCAGAATTGAAACCTGCTGACACCGCCATCTTGTACTTTCAGCCTGCAGAGCAGTGAGAAAATTAATTTCAGTTGTTCAAGCCTCTAACTTGTGATATTTTGTTATGGTACCCTGGTCCGCCAAATTATCATTTATTTTGCACCTACCCTTTAGGTACATGAGTGTGTGGTCTCATAGGAAGTAGAAATACACCACTAAGCAGACAGCCCAGGTCACTTGGTCTGTCAGCTGGGCCACTTGCAAATCAGCTTTTCTACATTGTGTTGCATGTAAATTGCCATGTTTATTAAAGAATACAAAAGGAAGTCATATCAATTTGAAGCTTACATAGATATTTTTATATGTAACATCAACTTGAGTATTTGAATTCAGTGAATACTTCTAATGTTAGAATATATATGAAACAAATATTTTTTAAGGGGATATTTCATTATTGGTACTTAACATTTGCCAACTCATGGAGACAACAAAGAGCAAACAGATGTCTGGTCACTTTTACTGCTTTTAAATTTTCTACCAACCCACACCATGAGCCATCTTCTTGTCCATTGTGGGGGATACAGCTCTTACACATCTACCTGCAATGTGTCCCTATCTTTTTTTGAAATCTCTGCAAAGCAGCCCAGTTGCTTGATTCAACAAAATTATAGTCATCACCAGGGTCCTTGCATCACATGAGCTGCTGAGAGAAGGGGACTGCCTATCTTTCAATTTCATCTCAGATTTATGGTCTGGACAAGGCTTCCCAGCACTAAAGTTTAAAAATAAATTTTTAGAGGTTACATTGACCCTTGTTCATGCCAGAGGAGGAAAAAAAAAGGGGTGTTAGAAAGCACATTGAGCATCTGTCTTGTTAGAAGCATTTCTTAGACCTCTGTTTTGTCACCAAACGATAAAGAAGAGCCTCTTTTCAGGTAGATCTCTGGATTTACATCATAGTAACAAGTGCTGATGGTTTTAAAACCAGGATTCTACTATTGGCCTTATACTCATGCTCCATATAATTGCATACTCCTCTGAGTCTTAGCACCCCCAATGTTATTTAAGTAAATTAGTAAAAATGCATCTTTTTAGATATGAATGACCATTTAGATATTAATGACCATCCACCTATGGGATAAAGAGAAAGAAGCCACTGGACAAGTCTGGCTAAATTGTAGGGGACAGAGAAAGCAATTCTACCCAGAATACAGAGTCTAAACATGGGAGAGATATTATAGGATAATTTAAACTGTAAGTGACAGGTAGAGTAGAAATGATTTGAAATCTTTTCTCTATGATTATGTGACTTACATTCCTATTTAACATTCCCTATAACAGTCCCACCAACTGACACTGATCAAGCAGATATAATTGGATGCTGTTCAAGTCAGATAAGGAGGAAAGACTCATTCCATCCCCTGTGTTCTCTCTCTTCCTCTGGATACAATGTCATGGCAATAGCAGAAGTAAGAGGAACTAACAAGTTGTGTCTTACTCATGCTTTGCTACTGGCGAGATACACTCACTAGTATACAGTAGTAAGAATAATCCTTACCCCACTAATATTCCTTAGAGTTTCTTTGTCGTACAATATCATCGAGTTGCCATTTTTAATCAGTACATAGGCTACTAAATTCTTTCCAGTCCAGAGATCTTGGAGCAGAGGACCAAAATAAGATGATTTTAATCATGTGACCATAACTAAAGATTGAGATGGAAGTGAGGTTAGTGATTCACCTCTTCTAAGGAGCTGAAACTCTTTCTCTCAATCACATTTACTGAGCTCCTACTCTGTGTGAGGTGCTACTTCCCTGAAAAGTTTCATACCTGCCTTGCTCAGAGCAGTGGATTCCATTTTATAGATGGGTCCAGCACGAAGCTTCTTCAATGGTATGTGCCTTTTCTTCTTTGCAAGACTTTGAAAAAGAAATCAGGTCTTTGATATGATCAAAACCCGCCCCCCCAAAAACCAACCTTTTAAAACTTTGAAATGAAGATGAGGTACTCATTTCCTCTGACTCGAACTGTGGCCAACACAATCCATCAAAATAAACCATGGATTACAGAGAAGATACATGGGCATGGAGAAAAATAACAGCAGAAATGAAAAACCATAATAGGAACAAGAAAGAATTTAGTGACAACCTGTGCCAAGGTGGAATGTCTCATTCCGAGTAAAAATGTTCATGTTCTGTTTTGTTGGATCCACTATCTTAGACTTTCAAAAGCAGTAAGGCAACATGTTCTAAAACTCTTGATTTCAGGTCACAGAGATTGCTCTGTCATCTCAATAGAGACCTGTTCCAGAAAAGACCAATGGAGCTCTTCTGTCTGTCAACTAAATTCCTCCCCTTGGATTTTGGGTTATAAAAATTAGAGAGAAATTTATGTTCTCCAATAATGCATTCTTGCTTAAATGGTGTTTCTTCTGTATGCTCCACCATTATTAAGGATCTAGTATTAACCTTTCATCTACCTATTGCTTAATACAAAAGAACTGACATCAGATAAAAAAGAAAATTCTACAAATTAAGTTGACTCTTCTTCTTCTTCTTCTCTTTTCTTCTCCTTCTCCTCCTCCTCCTCCTTCATGAGTTTTTAAACATTATGTTTTTATACTTTTGGGAATTTTTGCAGCATGTAACATGGTTCTGCATGTCATGTGATATATTTGTTTTGCAAAATTTACTTATTTGTACAATTCTTTGTTATATACCAGCTATGGACCAATTGCTAAGGACTATTCATTCAAACATTAAAGAATATTCCTTTACTTCAAGAAATTCAAAAGATATCAAGGAGATGACAACCATACTAAGTAATAAGTGCTTCAGTGCAAAACACATAGGAGAGTGGGAGAGGACTGGAAAGGCCAATCCAAACTGTGTGATGAATAGGAATATCAAGGACTTCCAAAAATATTATTTTTCCATAAAAGTCCCAGTAAAAAATATAAAAAGAAATGATTCAAAAGCACCTTTGAGAACTCTAGTGTAGAAACTTTCTAGGGTTAAGTCTAAAGATAATTTTTTAAAAATCGGTAACATAGCTACTAGTATGTTTCTTTTCTTCCTACTACAACAGAACAAGAAAGGACACATCCTTGTTCATGCAAAATCACTTCAGTTCAAAATATCACTCATCATTTAACAGAATGAGAGACTGTTTTACAGTTGGTACCACTTGCTGGAGTACACGTTACATTTGGCATTTTACACACTTCCCAGTGACCCTATTTGTGACTTAAATTTCGAAGAGTGGCTTTCTTATCTTAAAAGCTTACTGATCCTCCAAGATGAATTTTTGTTTTGTTTTGTTTTCTGGTGCTAGAGTTGAAACCCAGAACCTTATACATACAAATCACATACTCTGTCAATGAGCTTCACACCAGCCATTTCAAATGGAACAAAAAGTATTACTTATGATGCACTGTTGATAAGAGCTCAGCCTGAAAGCCTGGGAAGGTTATTAAGTGTCTCAGGAAGCACCAGGATAAACACGTACCCTGAGCACAGGCCCTCAGAATCAAGATATGTGGACATAAAATCAAAGTTCTGTTACTGTTTCACATGAGAGTCTCGTGAAATTTCTAGGAAAGGCTTAATTCTTGGCATTTTCCCTCAAGAATGTCCTCTGTTTGCTGCTGGCTCAGTCAGGGAGGTTTACTATCAAGTCCCCCTGGCAACATTGCAGGAGAGAAGATGGGGAGGCCAGGAAAACAGAGGACTGTTACTAAGGCTACTCTGGTGAACAGGCGTTTCCCAGAAGAAAGAAATCAGGTGAATCTTTCATGATTCTCCTTCAGTTCCACTCAAGAAGAGCAGAGGGTTTCATCTTGCTATTAACTTTGTGTCTTCAGTAAAGAGAGATGAATAGTAGTCAGTACCCAATGCATATCAGTTTGGAAACTGTACTGACTCCTCTTGAAAATTTGCAGATGGAACAATATTTTTAATACTAATCTCTTGCCATGATGTGGTCAGCTGGCAGAGAGGAGACTTTTATCTCTAGGATGATTTAGGTGTTGAAGTTTGTGGCAATTCAGTGGTGCACTTTAGAGGAAGGCATACTGACTCCCCAGGTTTATGGGACATTCACTCCATTTATGAAAGTCAGTCACTATGGAGGGGGCCAATGGAGAGAGGCCACAGATATTCAAAATATAATTCCTGCTCCAAAGAGTTTCCACTGTAAGGAAAAGGACAGTTTGGTTTTAGGTCTTGAAGAAATCTTAGAGGTGATGTAGCCTAACACCCATATTTTAATGACAAGAAGATTGAGGTTTAGAATAGCTATTTCAGCTCTTTTGAAAATAGTGTACTTGACTACACCAGACAGACAAATAGACAGACACACGCACACAGACACACACACACACACACACACACACACACACACACAATCTTTGATGATGTGATTAGCCAGATACCACAAAGGAAAGATTTCCACCTACAAGTCTAGGACTACTTATGAGTAAATTCTGTCCTTTGCTTCTTCCCACCATAAGCAACCCCCAGTTGAGCAAATCTTGATGGTTAAATAGAGTTTCACTTTCAACCTCAGGCTGTGAGACATGGCCACAGTTCACCCAGATTCCCTGTGAACAGCAATAACCCAGCTTCTCACACCACCTCCAGCTTCTGTCTCCATTCCAAATTTTTCTGGCTTACTTGAGGGAATAGTTCAGGCCATCTGTACTGTGAGGGACAGACACATTTCAGACACTAATTTGGACCACTGTGGCTCATGAGTAAAGTCAGAGCTACACCTGTGTATGAAAACCTTGCTGTGGGGTTATCAGAGACTAAAAGCCCAGTTTAGCTGCTTAGTGATTAGAAAATTGCCATCTTGCAATGCTCTAACAAAGATAAAAATTTTAGTAATAGCTGAATCCTGGATTTCCGTTTAGAGTTTCTGCACAATTTCATGTTTGGGTAATATTTCAGAATGACTTCACCTTTAATAGGTAAGAATTGTCAAGAGTAAGGAGGGCGGTAGTGTTTGGTTCTGAAAGGTTTTTAAATATTTTTTCAAGAAGTTGGAAGTCATGTTAAGAATCCTTTTATGTCAATGGCATTGCTAGCATTTCCAAGACAGGCATCTCAGAGTATATGATTTCAGGCTTTGGAGATCATTTGGGTCCAAGTAATAGAAACTTACTCCAACTAGCATACGCTAAAATGTGAATTTGTGGAAAGAATATGGGCTTATCTCTTGGACTCCTAGGGCAGTAAGAAGAGCCAGGGTGCTTGAAGCCCTGGAATGAGGAGCTGGGAGTATTTCAGGCACCAAGGAAACCCCTCCCAGCACCTTTCTCTGGGGTCCAGCAGCTGCTCATCCGTGCTTCTCTCTGTGTATCAGCATAATTTCTTTCTCTTTGCAGACTGACTTCCTGATTTATTAAGACTGTTTCTCAGAACATGCTGCTAAAAATTAGCTCTCTGTCACTTTCCAGTCCCAGATTCCTGATGATGTGCCAAGTTTCTAATGTCATCTTCCAATTTCCTAAAAGTGATACAAGAATAAGTTCAGCTTAATTTGAGTTTGACTTCCCTTGTTCATCTCAGGTCAAGTACCTGTCTAGGAACTCAGCATCATGTTCAATGAGCTGTTTCTGAGGGCCCCATTCTGGCCAGGAAGAAATTCTTAGAAAAGGATTTGGGGCAAAACAAATACCTCAACACAGCCCCCAGTAGTTATTATTCTAGGAAGGAGGTCAAATTGATTCATTGATGGTATAGAATTTATTCTCTTGACATCAAAAATTTAGCAAAATGAGCAAATTTGTTCACAGATAAGAAAATAAAAACATTGTCAGTAAATTACCTAAGTCAACTTAAAACCCAGGTCATTGGTCCCTGACTCAGAGTTTGCAGAGTTAAACATTTCTTATATGGTAAGGGCTGGCTGTAGATGTTCTGTGGCCTTCAGCAAGGGGTAGTGAAGTTCGCTGGATGGTCTAATGTGAAGTGGGGCTGAATATCTAGTCACTGTGTGGTTCATTGCATATCAATTCACAAGTACAGCATCTCTTCCCCAAAGGGCAGCTGGCTCATGGGGAGTGGCCCGGGCCCTTGGGAGAGTGTTCTGTCCAGATCAAACAGTGGGGGCTCAGACTGGTCTGGTTGAGCCTGGCATTTTTCAACAGTAAAGGAGACTTGTTAAAATTAATGTTGAAATATTCTTCCATCATTCTGAAAGTATGCACTTTGCTCATCTGAAAAATACAACAACTTGCCAGTTTCTAAGTTGAAATTGGTGTGTACTGCCTAGAATAACATTGACTCAGTATTTCTTTCAACATGTAGTTTTGGTAACATTTCCACTTTTAGTTTTCCTCTTTTGTATCCTTCTCACAAGTTTCTGCATATGGGTGCATGCATGTATGCACAAGACACATGGAGGTGCACCATAAATCAGAAATATGCAGGATTCTCTCCTATGTGTCATGAATTACAAGGAACTCATAAAAGTAGAGTATGTTGTGGCTGGAGATTTAGCTCAGTGGTTCCAGCACCTGCCTTGCAAGAGCAAGGCCCTGAGTTCGATCCCGGTAACCACATAAAATGCTGGGCATGGCAACTCACACCCACCAGCCATCAATACCACATACCACAGTGCCAAGCGTGGTGGTTCACGCCTATAATCCCAGCACTTGGGAGGCAGAGACAGGAGGATTGCTGAGTTTGAGGCTTGCCTGGGCTACATAGTGAGCTCAGGGCCAGCCTGGACTACAAAGTGAGATTGTCTCAAAGAAAAAAAAAAAGTAGAGTATGTTGGTCTTGAGTTCTGGAGCTTGCCCCCTTTGTGTGATAGGCTAACAAAGCAAAGATCTGGGCACTTCTTTCCTTCTCTATAGAGCATTAGTGATTACTTATTCTAAACATCAGACTGAATTTCTCTTTCAGCATTTCTTGTAGAAAGTGTTTGGGAGTGGGTTCAAGTTAGATTTAAGTTTGAAAAACATAAAATGCAGTTTTCAAGAAAAAAAACAATTTGTTTTAATGGAATTAGTACAATTGTCTTCTATGAGTACAGCTTATCAGGGACTCTTTGGATAGGTTACAGGAATGCTGAGGACAGAAGTTAAGCTCTGTTTCTCATTATTTTGTGATTTAAAACACTTGTGGAGTGATTAATCTTTATGAACATTATCATCTCCCAACACTTGTCGAAATAAATCAGGACCTCCAGATAAAGCCATTACTTTCATTCAGAGATTTCAATCACCCACAGCAACTTAGCACCCCTCTTTCCCCACACTCAACTGCATCTCCACCATGCATTAGACAAATGTGTTTTTGGTATGCTTACTTGAGGCTTGGATAATAAATGAACTACCAACAGCCACACTGAAAATTTATAAACATGTTCTATATGGCTGTCAATTGCTAAGGTTGTGACAGTTACCATTAAATTTCTTCCTCACACAGCCCTACTTGTGAACAAAGAAGTTAGTCCCATGAATGCTGTAGAAGACATAAGACTTCGGAGTTAGATATGAAAGGCTTCGTCACTTTCACCAGATTACTGTAAACATCAGCACTATCTTGTGCTGAGTGTCTAAGCCCTCATTGGAGACACAGAAAGGCCTCCCATACATTTAATTTCTAGACTAGATATATAGTATTTCTGACTGGAAGCCCCAAGCTGTAACCAATAAACTGAATTTTTTCATTCATAGCAATGTTTTCAATACAGTTTTAACAATGTATTAGTGCTCCATTCCAAGGGTATCGGAGTGAGGGACAACTTTGACAGAAACTCCATGAGGACCAGTCCTAAGCTTCAGCTCCACCCTTGACCTCCCTCATGGCCTGTGACCTCCAGAGAGCTGGAGTTCAGATAAAATGTCTGGCAAGGCAAAGAGGGAGATGCCAGCCTGAGATCAGCAAACTTCAGAGAAACTGAGGACTGGCACAAATTCTCTGTCTCGGTTGTTTTCTGTTTTTTATTTTTCATCACTAGCAAAAACAGGTGTGCTTTTGCAAAGAAAGAAAATGTGAATTAAAAGATAAATTATCCTTATATCAACATTACTTTTTCTTAAATTTGTAAGGGAAAGAATGAAAATCAGTATTATAGAAAGAATCCTTAATTTGGAAATGATTTTAAATTTTATTTTGTCTGTCTTATTTTATAAGGAAGTAAAGTATTGTTGTTGTTGTTGTTGTTGTTGTTTGAGACAGGGTCTTGCTTTGTAGTTCAGGCTGGCCCTGAACTTACTATGTAGCCCAGGCAAGCCTGGAACTCACAGTAATCCTCCTTCCTCTCCCTCCCGAGCACTAGGATTACAGGTGTGAGCCACCATACCTAGCAGAAGTATTTTAATTTGCCAGTTCTGTTGTATTTCATAAGGCTGGATATAATTAAAACACATTTCAAAATATAGCTGTTTTGATAGCTTTTAAAAAATGTATTGTTTTGGTAAAATTATAATAAAATGCAAATTGTATTGATTCTCAAAATATCAATATTATTAATAATATAATATTTATTCCATTAGACTAGTAAAATTGCTACTTATTAATTAGTAAAATGGTAGGGATTAGTAATTATAAATAAATAAATTAGTAAATAAATAAATTAGTAATTATAAATAAATTAGTAATTATAAATAAATTTATTATAAGACATTGCTCAGTAGAAACACTTGATAGGATATGCTTTGTTTGACTTTGGTTTCATAAATATTTATTGAGTCCCTTTTGTGTATCTGGCACAGAGCCAGAGCTATGACCTCAGAAGGGAAGATACAGTTCTTTGCTTTTTTTTTTTTTAAGTTTTTTTGAGGCAGAATCTCACTTTGTAGTTCAGGTCAACCCTGAATTCACTATGTAGCCCAAGTTAGCTTCAAACTCACAGCAATCCTCCTGCCTCTGCTTCTTGAGTGTTAGACTTACAGGTTTGAGCCACCATGCCCGGTACTGTGGTATGTGGTACTGAGGAACCAACCTGGGACCTTGCACTTGCCAGGCAGATGCTGGAACCACTGAGCTAAATCCCCAGTACTTTCCTTTTAAGAATGTATAATTTAGTAGATAATGACCCATTCTAAAATATAAGTAGTGGAGATAACCTTTTAAATTTTTTTAACAGTTTTGCTAGTTTATCAAAAGCCTCAAAATACTTTTTATTTACAGGGAGGATCACGCACATAATGCAAACACTATTCCAATATATATTGGTGGCACTGTCAAAAATGTGCAGGGTTTGAGAATTTCCCTGTTTGCAAGCTGAGAAGTTAGCCTCGCTGATATTGGGTTAAAGACACACAACACCTGAATTTAAGGTCATGATTGATCCTGATTTTCAGCATGAGTGGATTGGCAGACATCTGGATAACTGGAAGGTACACTGGATTGGTATGGAGGAGACAACAAATTGAATTCAGAAGACTCGCCACGAATGTGGGTGGTACCATCTAGTAGGCCAGGAGCCCAGACAAAAGAAAAAAGGAGGAGATAAGGGAACCTTGATTCTTTCTGAGTGAGATATTTCTGTTGCTGCCATTCCTCATGCTTGTCAGATTCCAGATTCCTTGGCTTTTGAACTTGGACTTGGGCCAGGGACTTCCAGGCCTTCAGTTTTGGAATGGAACTGCTTCATTGGACCTTTTAGTCCTGAGGCTTTGGCTTTTTGGTCTGAGTGGGTACTCATTGCTTCAGGCAGTATTGTGAGACTATCCAGCTGCTGATAACATAGAATTTTTAAATAAATCCTCACTGTAAATTGGATTGGTTCTGGTTCTCTGTAGGACTCCAGTGAATACAAAGGGCATTATTACTCCCAAGAATCCAAATGATCAGAATATCAGCATATTCTTGTACTAGTGCATCAGTTCCCACATAGAGGCCTAGAGGGCCAGGGATGCCTGCACCCACCAAGGCTTGTGATACAGAGGAAGAACCTTGAACTTGGGAGATCCAAGTGTAAGTAGTGGGGCGTAAGTAATGCACCAGAGGAGCATAATATCTTTGTTTGCCAATAGCAAGCCTGTTCTTTACTTTCTGTCTCTCATTACCTTGGAGGAGGTCCTATCTCTACCTCCCCAGGCAAATGTAAAAAGAAGAATCTTTCGGTAGATAGTCCAGAACAAAGGCAAAGCCTCTGCATACAAGACGTGCAGAACCCCAAAAGATCCATGGAAAATTGTCTCCCAAGAAGTATTTTGTGATTATTTCATTAATATAATTATAACCATTTTTATCACTAAAGTTCATACAAATAACTAAAACCAATGTGAAATCAAAGTTCCTAATAGCTGCTCAATCATGGAGAATCTTACCCCCAAACCACCATCAGTAAATTATGTTCATGCTGATATGAGTTTTCTCAAGTTTAGAGCAGGTTTACCCCTCAAAGGAGATTATCATCTAGACAGATGAATTTGAAAAACTGCTTATCATCACCCTAAACCATGTAGCAAGTGAAGTCCAATATCCTCCATGGCCAAGTTCATAAGATGTTTGCTTTTCCTCTTCAGTGGTTGTGATTCAAGGAAGACTATTCATTCTTAGATGAATTTGATGAACTTGTAAACAAGTTTCCAAATTTCAAATTATCTTAACTGAATACCTATCTAAAACTAGAATACCTAGAAGACATATATTGCATCTCATCATCTAAAAGCTGATGCCAGTTGATTATTTGTAGGGTACACAGACTAAGAGGAAAAAAATTCATTGTCTACTCTCTTCTCTAGTGTCCTTTGTGTACTATTACACATTCATTAATCTATATCTATAGTGGGCTCCATGTTAAAATTCATCTTTTCACTTGAATAATAAATTTAACACCCATAATTTAATGGAACAATTGTTCCTTAGGGGATGGAAAGTGAAGCAGACTTTGTTGCTCTACAGAAAAGATGACTAGTAATAAATATCTTGGGTAGTGGAGACTTAATAGGCCATCTCATGCAGATTTGTTTCTTATGAGCTATCTAAGAGGAGGCCAATCTGCTTATTTTCTCAGTGTGGGATTGTGCTAGGTTAGAATAGAGCCTCCATGCTGAGACCACCATGAATTTGGTTCCTTAGTCAAAAGTATGATGAAAACAGAGTTTCTTTAAATTATTGCTATTTTAAAATCATTTAAATTACGTAGGTTCAGACAAGCACCTTTGGGAAACACTGACTGGTGATTTTGAAACCTATGAGATGAATAGATTGATTTGAGAGACTCAACTTTTGTAATTTAAAAAAAGCGTGTTGAATGACTACGTTGGAATTTTCATACAGACTTTTTATTTTTTTTAATATTGCTCCTTACAGGTAGAGATTTTTATACCATTTCATAGCATAGGAAAGGAAAACAAGGCAGTTTAAATAATATGCCCAGTGCCAACAGCTAGAAAAATTCAAATATGTATGAGTGTGTGTGTGTGTACTGGGGACTGAACCCAAGACCTTCATACTGAGTTACGTCCTCAACCCCTTTTTATTTCCTGTTTTGAGACAGAGTCTCCCTAAATGAAGGTTTTATTTCTTTCCTGCAGTTGCCTCATTCATCAGTGAGTAGCTACACCCACAAAGAAACACAATGTCCCTCTTTGGAAACATGGAACTGTAAGTTGAACTTAAAAGGACTATGTATATAGGAGTCTATAAGACAACCATAGTATGTATGTTTATATACACATACCTACTATGGATATTTATGATTTTCAGCAATATATATGTATATATAATTCCAAACATCTTTCAAAGAACTGTGTATTATTTCACTTTATCTTCTAACCAAAAAGCAATATTATTTCATTTCCAATTAATAGTGCTAACCCTTGGAAGATATTTCAAAGCAATTTCTAGAAAGATTAATGTTCTTCTCTTATATGGCCCATCAGTTTTCTTTTCCAATTACAATCCCTTTCATCAGCATCTGTCAACTGATAAATATGCTATTTTCCCCTCCGGCTGCTGCTTCAACTCTCATGTTCTCTTCACAGTAAGACCTCCTCACAGAGTCTATCCTTCCTTGTCCAATATTCCCAAAATGAACCCATTGTGATTAGGCTTTGGAATCCTTTCCCACCTGAACTTTTGACAATGTCTCCCATGACCACCATGTTGCCTGGCCTGCTGGTCAGTTCTCAGTTCTTATACTCCTGTTCTCTAGCAACACTTGACTGTGTGGATCTTGTGAGTAATTTACTTTGTTTCCAAGACACAGCACCCAACCATTTTTTTTTTACTAATATTCTGGCCCCTCTCTGTGTCCCCTTTGCTGTTCTTTTCACAGCCTCCAACCCCAAACACAGAAGTAGCTAGCAAGTTAGCCCTTTAATCGCCCTTCTATTAACACTCAAACACCATAGCTTCCAGCATCCACTGAAGTCTGAGAATGGACCTCTAAGTGTGTCTCCTGAGATATACCTTAACATCTCCACCTGGGGGTGTGGCAGGCATCTCAAGTTTTAAATGTTCCATGCTTCCTTTTATTTCCTTCTGGTCTCATTATGTTTCTTTACTTCAACCCTGGTGACCGGGAGTTTCTCTGGCCCCTTTTCCCACACCCTGATCCACCAGAAAAGCTTATTTTCCCAAACTTCAAAACATATCCAAAAACCGAATGTTTTCATCATCTGCTTCTATTGCTCCCACCACCATCTCTTACCTGGATCATCGTAAGAGTTTAGATGTTTTAGATTCTACACTCAGCTCAGAAGCCAGAATAATTCTTTTAAATAGAATTGTTATATCCTTTCTTGCTCAAAAGCTCCAATGGCTTCTATTGGGTTGATAGAATTTCTGGTAAATCAAAGTGAAGCTATTAAGATCCTATTTCCATTAAGATCCCTAATACAGTACAACAGATGTCTATGTAAAAAGGGGGAACTTGGCAAAGACACGGAACACCCTGTGAGAGGAAATGGCCCTCTCTGAGCCAGTGAGGGAGGCCTGTGACAGACACTCCCCTCATACCGCACAAAACTACCCCTGCCGACTTTTGTTCTCAGATGCCTAGCCTCTGGGACTGTGAGATAATACATTTCTGTTGTTTCAGCCCGTGAGCCACTGTGTGCCACCTCTCATGGCAACCCTAGCTACCGGAAACAGTGTGCCATCTCCTCAGAGTGAAAAGCTACTCTCAGTGACCTACAAAACCCTTCACTCTCAGACTGCTTCCATTTCTGAGCTGTTTCTGGGTTTCAGTAGCTCACTCTGCCCTAGTCTTTCTGGCTTTTTGGTTCTTATTTGAACAAACTGGTGACAGTCTTCCTGCATTAGGCTTTTTTTTTTTTGCATTATTCAGTAAACTTTATTGGTACATTATATACACAGCTCACAATCACACAAAACATTGGGGAATTTGTACCAATATGTGACACAGGCCAATTCTCATTTTTACCCACATCCCTGCCCACCCACCCCCTCCCCACCCTCTATATAATACTCTTTTATTTTTTTCCAAATCATATTTATTTCTTCCCCTCATTTCATTCCCACACCAAATTCCTCTTGGATATTTCTCATTCTACAAAAACTATCATACATTCTAGAGCTCCTGTACCTCTACAGGTACTTATATCAAAGAAAAGATCCAGTATTTGCATATCTGTGTTCTACTTATTTCACTTATTAGTGCGTCCTCCAAGTCGTTAGGCTTTTTATTACTCTGTCCTGCAGGGGATATTGTCCCTGAGATCCTTCAGTGACTTACTCCTCACATTCATAGTGTTTATTCAGAATCAACTTTCAGGTGTTTATCTGTCTGTAGTACTCACTAATTTCTATGGTTTAGATCTACAATGTCCCCAAAAGTCTCAAGCATTTGGAAAGTAATTGGACCACAGGGTGCTTTATCCATCAGTGGGTAAATCATAGCTGAATGTACTAGAAGGAAGTGGGGCCTGACCAGAGGTGGGTCACTGATAGTATGACCCAAAAGGGTGTCCCAGCTTCTTGTCCCCAGCTCCTCCTTTCTCTGTGTCCTGACTACCATGGTTTGAGCAGATTTCCTCCACCACTTCCCTCTGCCATACTATCTCTGTTTGGAGCCATTTAACTATGGACTGAATCCTCTGAAATGTGAGCCAAAATAAACCTGTTTCTCTTTTAAGTGGCAAGTATTGGAAATTTTGTCCCAGTGATGGGAAAGTGAGTAATGCATTAACTCAATATTTTACTTATATCTACCTCTTCTTTTAAAAAAGCAAGACATATGAAGTCAGAAACTGTTGTCTCTTTACTGTCAAGTTTTAAATGGCTTTTGGTATACAGTAGGAGGTAAAAAAATATTAATTGATTGAATGAATCATGAGGATAAGTTCTATCTTGCCATCAGAATGTATGGTGCACTCTGTCCATAAGCCTTAGCATCCCTGTGGAAGAGTGGTAAGAACTTTGGTCATGTGATCACAGAATATGGGACATGCTTCCAGTGAGTAAACACTCCTAAAGAAAGCAACTAGTGCTGCTTCTCTTTTGAGAAATTACAAACTAATTGGGGAGACTAAACATATAATGCATGAAAAGTAATAGACTGGATTCACAGAGCAATATATCAACCTATGCTGTGGGGTCCAACAAGGCCTAATTTCTAATAGTGGTAAATCAGGGAACCTTATGAATCTGTTAGGCAGAAATAAATTCATATATGCCCAAAGAGTAGCCAGCACTTTTAAAGAATATCTCATGTACACCTTATATAATAAGTACACATGAAGATTGTTTGTTACAAGGGCACAAGTATTGAGGATGCATAATGTGTTATGTGCAAATATATTTCTCAGTACCTTGCCTTTTGAATAAACACAATTCCTCCAAGTGGCTGCATCAGAAACTTAAAAACAGTGAGCTAACTGAAACTACTAGGAACCTCCACAGGATCCATATTGGGATCCTGGTACCACCTGATGAAAATCAATTATATCTCATAGAGGTAGAAAGTACCAGAAGGAAGTAAAGTAAACTGAAAAATAGCCATGCTGTCTGCTTTGGTATTTCCTCCATACTAGTATCTATTTCCCTTCTTTTTATTTTTTCCTCTTCACATTAAATTCCCTTTCTAATTTCTTAGGTTAGAAATAAAACTGTGACCTTGAGTATAAGCCCCAGAAAGGCTATTATTCATAAAAACACATGGGCGGGTGGTTTTGTTCTTGTTTCTGTGCTGACTCATCATGTGAGCTTCCCTACAAAAAGCTTGAAGTTCTTTGGAAGAGAAGCCCTACACAAAGCCAAGGCTTATTATGGTAGCATCGACTGCTATTATTTGTTTAAAAATAATTCCAGTGTCACTTCTGGTATCTTGAAGCTTCTCTTATTTTCTTTTTCTTTTTCCATTTTCTATTTTTAATTCCTCCCACTCATTAAATCTTCCAGTAAAATAATTAACTAATTCATGAGGGTGGAATAAATTCAAAACTCAAAATAGAAAACAAAGTTACATAAATCTACACAACTGTGAACCCTGAAGAACATCTGTGAGTGCCCAACACATTTAAGGAGTTAAGGAATATGCAAATTTCTGGAAGAATATTACATAAAAATGTTTTTCCATTGCACTAGAAGGCACTGAATTTACAGAAGTGGCTACTGTATATAGCCACTAGTCACATTCCAGAACCATGGCTACTGGAAACAACTGCTGAGACAAACTGTACATTATATAAACATAGTGATCTTGATCTTTGCTTTTTTTTGTTTTGTTGTTTTGTTTTTTTGAGACAGGGTCTCACTTTGTACTTCAGGCTGGCCCTCAGCTCACTATATAGCCCAGGCAAGCCTTGAACTCAGCAATCCTCCCTGCCTCCTGAGTGCTGGGATTACAGGAGTGAGCCACCATGCCCGGCTTGATCTTTGCTTTTAAAATAGAGATCAACTTGGAGTAGAAGTATTTCTTTATGCTCATTTGTCTTCACTTTTCTGTTCAGAAATAAAAACTACTTTGTAGAGGAAAGTAAACATACAACTAGCTTAAGGTTATGTTACACTAGATTGTCCACCTATTACATAGTAAAATAGTTGAATATCTCCTATACATATAAACACTTCCAATAAATTAATGTAGATATATGTATGTCTATTCATATGTGAATATACATATATTTATTATTCATGTTATCAAATGTACAAAACAGCATATACTCTGAAACATGCATAAAATAGAACATTTTAAAGTATGAATTAAGATTAAGATACACAGTACTTCTAAATATCTTGCTAATCACCATGGCTTCATACTCTGACTTGCTAACATCTCAGGGTTCAGCATAAGTTTCAGTGACAGTTCATCTTCCATGTTCCCTATTTCGAATGCTCTTCTTCATAATGCCAGAAGTTTTCTGCTCAATTCTCAGTTGTGACAGAATGCTAATGTATTGGATTTATAGCATGGCTGACAAAGCATGCCTTCTAGAAAAGAAGAATCTATGTTACTTCTTTCTTCCCTTGATCTGTCTTACTGTAAAGCATTGTGGGTTTCCTTATATGTTCTTTGCAGAATTTTTTTTGATGTTTAGGATTTCTAATTGAATTCTTTATTGGTACATTTTATATACAGCTCATGATCACACTCAATATTGGGAAATTTGTACCAGTATATGACAATTTAATTCTCATTTTTACCCATACCTCTACCACCCTACAACCCCCCCACCCCTATATATGTATGCTTTCTTTTCCTTTTTTTTTTTAACATATTTATTCTTTTCTCTCATTACACTCACCTACACATTTCCCTTTGAATACTTCCTATTTCACAATATCTATCATACTTTCTAGAACTCATTTATATCTACAGGTTCTCATAACAGAGAAAAGATACAGTATTTGCATATCTGTGACCTATTTATTTTACTTATTAGTGTGTCCTCAAGGTGTGTCCAATTGAGTATAAATGATGCAAACTTAATCATTCCTTATGGTGGAATAATACTCTATTTTATTTTTTTTAAATCTTCTTTATCCAGTCTCCAGTTCAGGTAGTTTCCAAGATTGAGCTATCACAAACTGAGCTTCTATGAATATGGGTGCACATATGTCTCTATGATATATTCTTTTAATCCTTTTGAGTATACTCCTAGCAGAGGAATAACAGGTTAAAATAGGACCTTTAATTCTAGTTTTCTGAGGAATCACCATAATGTTTGCAACAGTTTCCATTCCCACCAACAGTGGAGAAGGGTTTCTTCCTCCTTGCAACCCTGGCAGCAGTTATTGCTGGCTAATTTTGGAATAGCAGTCATTTTTTGCTGAGTGAGATGAAATCTCAATGTTATTTTCATCTGTATCTCTCAAATGAGCAGTGATGTTGAGCATTTCTTTATATACTCTTGGATACTTTTACTTCTTCCTCTGAGAAGTATCTTTTGATTTCAGATGCCCATTTTTGAATTGGGACTTTAGATTTGGGGGACTGATATTTCAAAGTTCTTTATATATTATAGAGAATAGCCCTTTGTCTGACAAACAGCTAGTAGAGATTTTTTCCCATGTTGTTGATTGTCTTTTAGTGGTACCAGTGGTTTCATTTGCAGTACAGAAGCTTTTTAATAGGACAAGATCCCATTTGTTGATTCTTTCTGCTAGTTCTCATGCTATAGAGGTTTTGTTCAAGAAATTTCTTCCTAAGTCAATGTCTCCAAGAGTTTTACCTAACCTGTTTTCTAGCAGGCTTAGTGTTTCTGTTTTAATGTTTAGGTCTCTAATCCACTGTGATTTTAGCTTAGTACATGGCAAAGGGATAGATCTAGCTTTAGTTTTTGGCAGGTTAAAGTCCAGTTTTTCCAGCACCAGTTGTTAAAGAGACTGTCTTTCCTCCATTGAGGATGTTTGGCTCCTTTGTCAAAGATAAAGTGGCTTAGTGTATCTGGAGTTGTTTTTGGATCTTCCAATCTATTGCACTGGTCTTTGGGTCTGTTTCTTTGTCAGTACCATGCAGTTTATAGTAACAATGGCTTTAGAGTACAGTTTCAAGTTGTGGATTGTAAAACACCCCCCCCCCACACACACACACACACACGCACACACACACCATGTCCTGGTTGCTTAGAATTGCTTTTGCCATTCTAGGTCTCTTGTGGTTCCAGATGAATTTCTGGATGATTTTCTCTAGCTCTGTGAAGTATGGTCTTGGGATTTCAATCTGAATTGTGTCAAATCTGTATAGTAGTTATACTAGTGTAGCCATTTTGATGATGTTCATTCTTCCTATCCAAGAACAAGGGATGTCCTTCCATTTCTGTTATTTTCTTCTATCTCCTTTTTCAGAGTCCTGTAGTTTTCAGAATAGACGTTTTTCAGCTCATTTGTTAGATTGATTCCTAGATATTTCATTTTTAGGATGCTACTGTGAAAGGGATTGACTCCCATTTTCTCTTTCGGTAAGTCTGTTGTTTGTGTATACAAAGGCTATTGGTTTTTGAGCACTGACCTTGTATCCAGCCATGCTACTAAATTTGATGATTAAGTCTAGCAGTCTTTTGGTTTAGTTTTAGGATCCTCTATATAGAGAATCATATCATCCACAAATAATGACAGTTTAATTTCTTCCTTACCTATCTTTATTCCTTTTGTTTGTTTGTCTTGCCTAATTGCTGTGGCTGTTTCCAGCACTATATTGAACAAGAGTGGTGACAGTGGGCATTCTTGTCTCATTCTTGTTCCGAGTGTAAAAGTTTCAGTTTTTGTCCATTTAGTATGATGCTGACTATTGTTTTCTCATAAATAGCTTGTATTAGTTTGAGATAAAGTCCATCTATTCTGATTCTCTGTAGGATTTTGATCATGAATGGATGTTGGATTTTGTCAAATGCTTTTTCTGCATCTATTGAGAGGACCATGTTTTTTGTCCTTGAGTCTGTTAATATAGTGCATTACATTTATTGATTTACATATGTTGAACCATCTTTGCATCCCTTAGATGAATCCAACTTGGTCAAGGTGTATGATCTTCTTGATGATTCTCTGTATTCTATTTGTGAGTAGATGATTGAGAATTTTTACATCAATTTTCATTAGAGAGACTGGCCTGTAGTTCTCATTTTTGGTTGGGTCTTTCTGTACTTTTGGAATCAAAGGAGTGATTGCCTCAAGGAATGACTTTGGTAGTGCTCCTTCCCTCTTGATTGTATTGAAGAGTTTGTGAAGTACTGTCACTAACTCTTCTTTAAACATTTTGGAGAATTCAGTAGTAAAGCGATCAGAACCAGGGCTTTTCTTTGTTTGAAGGTTTTTTTATTATTACATTTTCTATTTCACTGTGTTAACTGTGATACTGTGATACTGTGTTAACATTTTTATATCCTTTTCATTGAGCTTTGGAGGTTCATATGTGTCTAGGAATCTATGCACTTCTTCTAGATTTTCCAACTTTTTGGAGAACAAATTTTCATTCTCTCTCTCTCTCTCTCTCTCTCTCTCTCTCTCTCTCTCTCTCTCTCTCTCTCTCTCTCTCAGACAGAGTCTCACTTTGTATTTCAGGCTAGCCCTGAGCTCACTATGTAGCCTGGGGAAGCCTCTATCTCAGCAATCCTCCTGCCTCTGCCTCCCAAGTACTGGGATGACTGGCACTGGTACTGGTACCGATTGCTGGTAGTCATGAGTTACCATGCCAAGTATTGTTATATGTGGTTACCAGGGATCAAACCAGGGACCTTGTTCTTGCTAGGTAGGCACCAGAACCACTGAGCTAAATCTCCGGCCCTCATTCTCATTTTAATCACCTAGAACTCTGCTTAGAGTTGGGTAGGATTCCATAGCTTTTGCTATCTTAGATTTTATCATGCCACTGATCTCTTCTTTAAACATATCTTTCACTATGGACAGTATCTCTGTTTTCATCTCAGTGATTAGTTCTGATATCCATTTTATTAGATCTGCTTTTGTTACCATCTAAAAGAGTCCTGGTGTTTGAGTTTCAGTTTGCTCTATTTCTTTTTTCCCTGAATTCCTCTGAGGTGGTGATCTTTGTGTCTGGATTTTAAATTTTTTTTTCTCATTTTTATTCCTTTTTTGTTGCTAGTGTTGTTTGTTTAATTCCTTGCCTGATATCTGGGCAATATTTATTGAAAGTCTCTTTCTTCCTAACATTTGGGGCCCTAAGGAGATGGTTCCTTTCTAGGTTGTCCTTGAGCGTTCTCAGTTCTGATAAACCATGAGATGTATTTGAACAGAACAATCACATTATCTTTGTTGCCATAATACAGTGAGTATCATCAACAGTATCTAACATAGTAAAGGAAATGAAAAGCTCTGGTAATTTCTATTCTGAAAACCTTGAACTCATGATTTACCTTTATGACCATATGCCAAAATTTAGAATTAATCAGAAATGTGTTTGCAGCATATAGGCGCTTAAGTGTACCAGCAATACCCTTTGGAAATAAAAGGTCACGGGATTGGAAAGGTAGGAAGGTAGAAGGAGAATGAAAACTTGGAAATAAGGCTAGCAGATTTATAAAGATCACATAAACCTCGAGAACCTCATAGATGCCAGAGGATAACAGAGGCTAATGGGACATATATAAGACAGTACTGACTGAGAACCACAGGGCCACTAGAGAATTTGTACACCTTCTTATAATAATAGAGAAAGAAGAGGAATTAGGGCAGACTGAAAGCCTTTTACTTCTAGGTGTTGATTCTGACTAGAAGACAGGAGTGGGTGAGGGAACAAGAGGAGAACAGGGGAACTTAGCAGTAGGAGGCAAACCAGAAACTATTTTCTCTCTTTTATAAAGATGAAAGCAGTTAAGAGGACAGAAAACTGGACAGATTCAGTGCCAGCAAAATAAAAAAATGAAAAACGATAGTTTTATCAGCGTAAAGGAAGAAAAAGAGTAACAATAGCATCAAAATTGCAACAACAATATACAAAGCTAAGAACATTAGTAACAAGTAGACATTCATCATCCCTTGTATAGTTTATGAGGATAATGCCTGAGTTGAGCTTAATGATCCCCTATAGGTTTGAACTCTACAAGAGTCCAGGTTCTTGTGGGTGGACCTGACTCCACCAACTCACCAATGGCTGTAATCAACAGGATTCCCTCACTCTTCTAATGAGTGTTTTTTTCAACAAGATGGAATGGGTGGAGGAACTAACTGAAGGCCTCTGTGCAGGTTCCAGTACCAACACTGTACTCATTCAGTGACCACCGTATAGCAGGTGGTATCTCTGGAGGTTCTTCTCCATGTAACAGTTATATCCAATTTGGCCCAGAAAGAAATAGAGATTACAAGGCCTTCTGGTCTCACCCTGGTCATAGAAGAGTAGCAGGGCCAGTAGCTAGTCAATGGCACCCAGCTCCTTTTTTGCTAACTCATTGTGCTACCTCCACCATGTCTTATTTACCCAGTCTGTCTTCACTGGCCTCTGGTGGTCTGGGTGGAATCAGGAAGGCCACAGACCTGGGCACCAGTTAATGGTGTGGAACTCTTTTGTTGGCTAGGTTCCCTGTGAGTTCCCCTGCACACCACTTGCCTGATCTGTCTCTGGTGTAGTCTAGGTGCTGGCAGGCAGCAATGTTTAGTTTAAGTAAAACTAGATTGCATTATTCATAAATTGGTTCATGGGTAAATGCTATAAATGGTAGCATGGTGAAAGCCAGTGAGGAAGAAGGATACATCTGACTCTGTGGTAAAGATCTCCCTTCAAGAAATTTCTGGTATATAGATTTATTAATGATATTAAAGCACAATGTCCTTCTCATTTCATAGAAGATTAAATATATTGTTTTGCAAGTACTATGGGGGCATGTACTTTGAGACTGCTGCTGTAGGGAGGTTTTCAAATATGAGCTTTATTTTGAAAACATATTTATGATATTTTATGATATGAATAGCACCCAGTTTCTATTTTTGATATCTGTATGAAAATATCAGACTGAAATGAAACCTGCTGAAGACTTGTCTATCATTTCCCCAGTGAGATGATGAAATGGCTCAATGTTAGCTTTTGCTGTCCTCATGTTCTATTCTTGTTGCTGCCACCAGTTGATAATGACCTTTGACTGGTAACATTGTTATCTATAATTGTTATTATTTCTTTTTAAAAGTTGAAAATATGGGATATTATTTGGTATATAACTTATGGAGCTAGTGGAGTCAGTGAAATAATATCTTAAACATTTAAAAGGAGTAACTGCTAGTACATGTAATGACATGGATGAATTTCAAATATATCATGTGGAATGAAAGAACTGAGTTTTGAAAGAGTGCATTCTTTATGATCCTATTTATGTGAAAAATGTTAGACTAATCCATGGTGATAGTAAGAGGAAAGTTGATGCTTTCAGGCATAAGGAGGTGGCACTGACTAAGAAGAATCACACCAGAACCTACTGGAGTCAGGGGAATGTTCCAATTTTTGATGAGGATGTAGATTAAACAAGTGTATACATTTTCAGAATTCATTGTTTTGTAAGGTTAAGGCCCATGCATTTTATTGTATGGAAATTATACCTAACAAAAAGGAACAGCATATCTCAGTTTCTACTGAGAATTGTATGTCAGCCTTATGACACACACCTTCTTCAGCACCTGAGTAGCTAGTTCCATTAGTAACAATGAAGTGGAGAGGCTTCCCTGATAAAAAACTGTGCATTACATGTCAGAATAATGCAGTTCTAACAGAAACAGTCATAGGTGTTATCTTATTGCTCAGTGTTTGCTCTAAGAGCACTATGCTCTTGCTCTCCAATGGGAGAGAAAACAGCCAGTATCCAATGGGATAGAAAACCTCAGTAATTTCCCCAGTGACAAATAAGTAATAAATGGCAGGCCTGGACTTGAGTTTCAGATCTCTCTGACCACAAAACCCCTGCCTTCAACTGCCAGGGAAATGTGGTTGCTTCTTAGAAAACAATGTGAGGACTCACAGGCTTTCCAAAGATGCAATATGCAAACAAAGATTTCTTCAGTGTGTGTTGTCTTCTGGGCATTGTGCTCAGCATATTTGTCTTTAGAATTACTGTTTTGATCATTTTCCCCCAGAATCAAGGAATTTGAAGCACATACAGGTGAAGCTGGTCCCTCAAGTTCACACAGTAAGCAATGATCCTGGAGCATTAAATAATTAGGTGGGAATTTATTGAAATGTTGAAGATAAATATATATGATACAGTGATCTTTCTCAGATAACCTAGAAATAACACTGGTTTCTAATAACTTGCCATAGAAATCTAAGCCTTTATTGCTCCAGAGAAAGTAAATGAAAGCAACAGCTCTTCATACCCAAGTGCGTGAAATTCACACTAGATATAGAAATGTTTGAGAAGTGAACTTCACCTGGAGAAGGTCTGGGAGATGCCATGAGAGAGTATACAGCTGGCTGGCTGCCAGGCAAGCAGAGAAGGACTCCTCGTGCTTTCGGGGAGCTCCACTGTTGAAGTCACAGCTACTGGATCTCTGGCACTCTGACATGACACAGTAGATTCTGTGGCTTTGGAAAAAGTCACTCTTCAGAAAACAAAAGTTAAAACTCTTAAGTGGCTGGGTTAGGAGAAAAAGGACAGCTTTAGTCCAGGGAGGCCTGAACCTGAGAGGAAAAAGAAAAAAAAATCAGTTCATTTGTCAAACTGGGAGAAGTATGTATGGGAGAGAATGGAGTAATGAAAACGAGGAGTGCATGATGTCAGATGGATGTGTGGATAGGTGAGGAAACACAGAAAATCCATTCAGTAGCTTCTGCTCTCTCATGCCCCACAAAAAAGACAGGCTTTATCGAGAGCAAAAGTAACTCCGGGGCTACAGTGCTTGAATACCCTATTGCTCTGAAACTACTCAGTCTTTATCCCTCCTTCTCCTTGGAAAATGGTCAGAACTGAACAAGGTCCTCCTTTGCTGTGTCTGTTGTAATTTGTTCTATCATACCAGCGAGCTCACATCATCCAGCACCAGGCAAGGGCTGCTGCCTTCCCTCCTGTGGCTTTTGCCTGCTCTACTCAGCTCTATCTGTTTCTGAGAGCAGGCTAAGGGCAGGTGCTGGGAGTGAATCCTAGGCCCTGGCCCATGCTAGGCAAGTGCTCTATGACTGAGTTACATCCAAGCCCCAAATCTGAGAATACTTGTTAGCTGACAAAAACTTAGTAAGATTAAAAAAAGCTTAGTACAGAGTTAATGAAGATGATCTTGATTAGAGGTTACCACAGTGTGTGTTTAGAAGAAATCTAGGGATTCTATTCTCTTTCTGTTGACATCTCCTCTACATCTATTTGTCCAAAGAAGAGTTTTTGTTTGTTGTTTCTGAACACAGGGTAGTACATTTAGGAAGAACTCTTATTCCAACTCTGTTTTATGGGTATGGACTTCTTTTAGTCTCAACTCACAGACTTCTGCCAGAGACAGGCAGATGGATCTCTTGTCTGTTGATCTGTGCCCAGGATTATGCTGATGCCATCTCAAGTAAGACAGTCCATGGAGAAAGTCAGCATCAATGATCCCTTTGTCATCTATGTAGAAACAAAGTCTGGACAGTGCAGTCAACCAGGGATTTGTGGACTTTATACTTGTGTAGTCAGAAATAATTAGGTTTCCCATAGTCATAATCAATTAAAGAGAATGCCATGTTTTTCTTTAATTAAGCTTTTCCATTTTAAAACTAAGTTTTCAAGACAGTGTATTTCAAATGTCAACCAAAGCTTAAAAACAACTGTTTACAAAAGATGCATAAAGCTTTTTAAAGCATTAAGTTTTTACTGAAATGTCATTTAAGTAAAATAATATTTTCCATTTTGATGATTTTTACAAATGTGTACAGTTATGTAATGTTCATACAATCATGATATATAACATTTCCATCACTTTAAAATGTGTCCTCATGTTATTTTGCAGTCAGTCTTTCTCTACCACTGTATTAGCCCTCGGCCATCACTGGTAATGGGTTTCTTACATTACAGTTTTGCTTTTTCCAAAATATTATATAAATGTAATCTTGTAGTATGCTTGAAATCATTTGCATCTTGCTTATTTTTTTTTACTTAGTATAATTCTTTTGAGATTCATTCATATTTTTGTTCATAATAATTTTAGAGTTGAATATAGCTTTGGTTCTGGAATTGAAGAGCAAAACAACATCAAAATTATTTGTAAGTTCTGTTTAATTGTACAGATCTTTTTTTTAACCAACAACGTTTGAAGTGCCTCCAGGTCATGAGAGGTCAGACATCTACTTGTCCCTTCATTTACTCTGTCTCTCTGCACTTACTTTTTCTCCTATAGGGAGTGAGAGAGAAGCTGTACAAGTGTTAAACATTTACTCATGTTCCAGTGATCCATTCTACTGAGTATACACTACCTCCTTGATGTTGAGTGTGGTCTTGTGACATTTTTGACTAATAAATGTAAATAGAAGTGCTGCATGTTCTTTCCAGAGAGAAGCCTTTTTCTCCTTTTTGTCTGCATGAGTAATCCCAAGAGTGTATGTGAAGCTAAGTATGTCCTCCATGAGTTAGCACATCCAGCAAAGGATTATGTCAACCAATGTTGCTCTTGAAGCATAAGCTAGAAGTAACACTCTTAGGAAGAGGGGCTTTAGGGTGAAGTATGATCATTGCATACTGCACGTTTGTCCATCCAGCTGAAAAAGGTACCAAGTAAAATGACTAGTGAGGTTGTTATTCTCCAAACAGAGGATAACTTTTCTTTCTGTCTTACTCCAAAGCTCCAAAACAGACTTCTTATTTTGTGATTATGGATTGAAATTTGGATAGAAAGATCAAACATATTTGTTAGGGCCGGAGGGTTAGCTCAGTGGTTCCAGTGCCTGCCGCGCAAGCCCAAGGACCTGAGTTCGATCCCCGGTAACCACATACAATGCTGGGCGTGGAGACACGCCCACCAACAATCAACCCCGCATACCACAATGCCGGATGTGGTGGCTCACGCCTGTAATCCCAGCACTTGGGAGGCAGAGACAGGAGGATTGCTGAGTTTGCGGCGGCTTGCCTGGGCACCATAGTGAGCTCAGGGCCAGCCTGAACTACAACGCAAGACCCTGTTTCAAAAACCAAAAAAAAACAAAAAAAAACAAAAAAAACATATTTGGTAAACATTTGGCCCAATTTGTTTGACCTCTGACAAAGACTGTCACTTTTCAAAGGCATTATGTCCTTTCTACATGGCATTAATTTCATGTAATTTCATTTACATTTCATATCATGTAATGGACATTTATTGATTCCCTCAGAGAGGAATACAACTATGAGCAATGTCTAGCCCTGTGGCCTAGCTTCTTAGGGCTCATTAATATCTGTGATGTGCTTTGTTCTTGTTCATGGGTACTGCTGGAGTATATCTTCCAGCCCTTCTACATGTGGATAAGGCCATAGGATTAGTTGTTGCCAATGACAGTAGTACAAGACTTGGGAGCCACTTTTAGGCCAAAGCAATAGAAGCAGGTGTGTCCCCATAAACCCCCTCTTCCCTTGTTGGAAAGATTGTATGGAAGAAGGACAAGGCCTTAGAAGGAGCCTGGGGAACATAAAGAAAAGACCTAAGTCTCTGAATGGTAGCATGGAATTCCACCCACTCTTTTCCTGCTTCATCAACCTGCATTGAGTCCCTTAGAACAAGTAGTACACTTCTATTCCTTAAGCTTCTGAGATTTTGAATTTGTTTTACAGAAGCTAATGTTATTTGCATTGCAAAATACAGAAACTAATGCCTTAACATAACACAGCATTATGATTTGAAAGCATCATACATTCCTTTTTTCAGTCTAATCCACATAGTCCTGTAAATCCTCCTTCATTCATGAAGAAACTGTACTTATGACTCACCAAAATATTTCATGTGATAAAAGGCAAGTGTTGAAACTCATGTTCTATCTTAAATCTAGGGCTCTCACCACACTACATGAGAGCAATTAAAGGCTTCAATTGCTTAACAATTTATTGTGGCAGATTTAGCAAAATACAGAGGATTGGCCTACACAAATACGGGGTTTGGTTACACCATCTCTTTGGTTGAAGACCTAGGTATGACTTCCCATCACAGGGTAGGTGAACGGATCACACACTGCGAGCTCAATGCGTGGCCACTGCTTCCTTTTCTCTTTCTTATCTCCTTGGAATCTTCCTTGTGACCCACCCTCCCCTGACATTTGTGAGAAAGGAAATGTAACTTAGCCCAGTCAATTGTCACCTTAGGGAGCACCCATGGTAGTTTTAAGACATCACTTACTTTGAACATTGAACAGTTTTGCAAATACTGGGTTGCTTGTGAACCCAAAGATTCCTGACCTGAGCATTTTGAGGCAAAACCTGATGAATGGGTACGGTTTTTCAGGCCTGTTTTCAACCTCCAGTTTTGATGTGCTTTTGATTATGTGCCAAGCCATCACTGGTGGATTGTTCTTGTTTTTTTTTTTTTTTCTTTTTTGAGACGGTCTCACTTTGTAGTTCAGGCTGGCCCTGAGCTCACTATGTAGCCCAGGCAAACCTTGAACTCACAGCAATCCTCCTGCCTCTGCCTCCCGAGTGCTGGGATTACAGGCATGAGGCACCATGCTTGGCACTGTGGTATGTGATACTAATTGCTAGTGTGTGTGAGTCACCAAGCCCAACATTGTGATATGTGGTTACTGGGGATCAAACTCGGGTCCTTGTGCTTGCAAGACAGACGCCAGAACCACTGAGCTAAATCCCTAGGCCTGGCCGGGCGTGGTGGCTCATGCCTGTAATCCCAGCACTCGGGAGGCAGAGACAGGAGGATTGCTGAGTTCGAGGCTTGCCTGGGCTACATAGTGAGCGCAGGGCCAGCCTGAACTACAAAGCAAGACCCTGTCTCAAAAAAAAAAAAAAAAAAAAGAATAAATCCCTAGGCCTGGATAGTTCATTTAAAAAAAAAAAAAAACTTCCTGAGGGAAGGTGTGGCCACTGTTCATAAAAAGTTTTTAGTAGCTAGAAGTGGAAACCATTTCTGCAGGAGTTATATGCTTTTTAATCATATTCCCCTTTGGTAACCACAGGCACCAACTCCAGAAGACCACAAAGGTGTGAACTTCAAGAAGCACCACTGGTAACAGTGTTTCCAAAGAGTTGAGGAGTACTCTGGAGTTACATGAGGAGATTTTATGCAATATATGGGAAGAATATGCTTTGAGTGAGCATTAAAAACACTTTGATTTATGACAAAGTGAGAGCAATGATTCAAGGTTTATAAAGTGAATATGGTTAAAGTGAATATGGTTAAAGAATATGTTTAAGTGAATTGGAAGTGGTTCACTAATATGGCAAAAACTATGAAGGTGAATTAACTATTTGAGCAAATACTCCTTTTGAAAAGAGTTTAAAATCTGATGTTTAAGACAGTGTAGTAAGAATCCTTAGTCCTATGAAGCATCTAGAAGTCTTTCCTGAACCTGATCTCCAGCCCTGTCTCTGGCTACTCCTACATGGAGCTAAAGTTCTGGTGATGCTATGCAGTGATCTCTTGCAGGCCCTGATGGTACCACCTGCTTAGGTTTGTCCCTGACTAAACAGAAGATTGTCCAGACACCAGCTCAGTCCAGAACTCATTCATGACAACAGCCATACTGGGTATTTCAGAGGCCCTGGAACCAGTCACGGTGTGGTGTCTTCCCAAAACTCAGGGAGTAAAAGCAGGATGTGCCCACACATTCGGACTCCACCCTTGTCTCAACCCTTTGTATATGCAAAATTCAAATTTTCTTTCTCTAAATTTCCCAGTCATCTCTTGAAAATTGGAATGTCTTTGTTGAAGGACTGTGGGCATCAAAAGTTTGAACTGTTGGGCTGGAGATTGAGCTCAGTGGTTCTGGTGCCTGCCTCACAAGTGCAAGGTCCTGAGTTCGATCCCGGTAACCACATACAATGCTGGGTGTGGTAACTCACGCCCACTAGCAATCAACACCACATACCACAGTGCCAGGCGTGGTGGCTCACTCCTGTAATCCCAGCACTCGGGAGGCAGAAACAGAAGGATTGCTGAGTTTGAGGTTTGCCTGGGCTACAAAGCGAGACCCTGTCTCCAAAAAAAAAAAAAAAAAAAAAAATTGAAATATTGAAAAGGATTCCTTCCCCAAAAAACTGTGCTCTTAGAGACTGGCCCAGGAAGGACCAACCACCTTGGTTGTTTGGCATTAGACAACCATGAAAACGGTTCTCAGTGCCATTTAGTCCTATGATTCAGTCTTCTGGGTCACTGTTTATGTTTCTATTCCTTTGTTTTAGTGTCTTGCAGTCATGATCCAGTTTCATTCCTTACCCAGTTTACAAGTCTTTCTTCTCTATAAGTGATTTGGTGACCAAGAATTGTGAGGAATATTAAAAGTAGTATTAGGAGACATTTGGTCCCAGTTTTCTGTTTCTCAGCCCTCAGATTATAAAGAAGATTCACCTTTCAGTTTAAAGTTTATTGATAAGATGAAGTGATGATCAGAAGCCAAAAGTAAGTATGATCTGTACCACATGGAATTTAGAATAGGCTTAATGTAAATCCCAGGTCATCTAATTCAGCACTACAAAATCCATATAGAGATCCTTTGAAATTTTGTATATGTGCGTGTAAAGGAGCATTTACTCTTCAGATACAAATTTCTGCTTAATACTATTGACAGGTTTTCCCCAAACTTATAAAACTTTCCTGTATGGATTGGTATTCGAGAAAGATCTATAAGACTCAGCACCAAAATCACATCATTCATCTCACAAAATTCTCTGCAGCAAGCATATGAAACACATCTCTGTTCCCAGAGTGTGTTGCTAAGGAGCTACTTTTCTAACACCACATATCTCTGTGCATTTAGTAATTGGAAACATTCAGGCTTTCCATGATTAGGCTAATAACATTTAGAACCAAGTGAACTCACTGGCATATTTAATTCCTGTGGATCATTTGGAAAGTAACCATAAGGTCATGCAACATTTTCAGATGGCAGAGAGTTTCTAAAGCAATGCCACAAAGAGAGTTATTTGAGGAACACAATAAATTCTGGCTTCATGAACTCCACACATTCCAAGAATTATTTATCTGAGATAGAAAAATCCTTATGTCTGTGAGATCTTGATTTAGAAATCAGCAAAAATTACTCAGTCGATGGAATATATCCATTTGTATTTGAATCACCACTATAGTGGTATAATGGTTAAAATTATATACAAAATTGAAAATTACTTTTGACTAATCATCTTTAATGAAGTTTATATTATTCTCTTCTGCTTAAGATTATGAAATTCCATTTTACAATGTGCTTTTCCATGAAATTGTTGTTTTCACCAATTCCCAGGTCTATTTTATTATAAAAGCTATTAAATCTGTAGCTATTGTTCATTTTAGGAGGTGTTGATTCTGCTTCATGTATAAAACATTTTGAAACTGTTATGAGGCAACAGATTTTTAGTGTCATTTAGAAATTCTCTTACTAGAAAAATAATTATCTCTTGCACCCCTCATTACTCTAAGGATGAAGAGTATGCCATCAGTGAGAATATGCTAGTGATTTCCTTTTGGCTTCTAACTGAGCCCAAACAAAATTTCTTATCTTTGGATTTTTCCATTGCCCCTGTTAGTGCTTTATAAATTAAATGCAAAATACAGAGAAATAGAAAAACTGAAATGTTTGCGTGTGTTTCTCCCTTAAGTTTTAAAACTCTGTAGTAAGAAGGAACATTTTTCAAGGTGTGGTCACGTCTCATTCATATTTTTATCCACATATACAAGTACAAAGCCTGATCCAATTCACAGCTCCCTGTGATTTATATCTGATTACTTTCCCTATGCATTTGCAAGACTTTCTCTCAAGTCAGTCCAAGATAGGATCTGTGGTACTGATAAGGTAGGAATGCAAAGAGAAAGAAAAAGCCATTGTTCATTTTTTTATCTTCAGTAATCAACACAAAATTTTTGCATCACTTTCAAAGCTAGGCTTTATTAAGAGTGAAAGGATTTTCTAGGGAATTTCTCAGGGCCTTTGGTAAGGATCTGGAAGGTAGCTAGTGGCCCACAGGACTGCTGTTTGTGTGTGTTTGCTTTGGCAGTGCAGAGTCCTACTGCCCCATCATAAGCAACAGGGCTGAGCATCTGGGCCAGCTATTGGCCATAAGTTGTAGCCAGACTTTGAGGACTCATCTGCACTAGTACTGAAAAGCCACAACACAAAGGAGAGTCATTTCTGGGGTGTTGTGTATAAAAAGAAATGTCTATATTTATATATCTTTATAGACATTGGGAAGTACCTAAATTTTGATATCTAACAAAGTGTTTCATATTATTACTTCTATTGGTTGCTGATTTGCCTATCTGAACATCTAAAGTAATGAATGTCATATATTAAACCTCTTTTTCATTGATGACATAAGAAATAATAAAGGAACATAGATATACCTATAGTGATAAAGATGGATACAGATATAGACAGTTTGTTAAGGCTGGGTAGAGCCAGAGAGAGAAATGATGTTCAGCCCACGATCTACTTAATATTCTCATAATGTGTTTAATTACAATACTCAAACACTGGCTCTTATGTTCAATGTTATGTGCCAACATGAGTGGTTAAAAAAACACCCAGATAGCTGGTAAAATGTTACTTCTGGGTGTGTCTGTCAGGCTGTTTCTGAGGGAGATTAGCACTGAAATCAGAAGATCCACCCTCCAGAGTGTGTGTGGGCTTCATTCCTCTCCATTTCCGAACTGAGACATCATCTCCTGCCTCTCTGAGCTCCCAGTTCTCAGGCTTGCCCACTGCAAGTCTTACACAGCGTCCATCCCTATGCTCTCAGCTTGTTAGTCTCCCCCCTGGCTTCCAGACTCAGGCTAAGTTACAGAAGCTGCAGTTATAGTAGGTTTTCTACCCTCTGATGACCAAAATGGGGGTGGGGGGTTCTCAGCCCCCATAATCATGGGAGCCAAATTTAATAAATCACCTCATATATCTCTATATATCCTGTTAATTCCATTGTTTCCTATTGGTTAGGACTGAGTTTTCTGAGACCCAGATGAACAACTGTCACAAATGTTATAAAGCAATAAATGTCTAGGCTTTTTAAGTCACTTTGTAATGTACCTTTGGTATTTGGAGACACTGGTATATTAATAACCTATATTACTTTACAGTATTGTATCATTTTAAAATTTTTCAGTTGGTGCTTCATTTTGGCAAATCCTAAAGTAGGCAAATTTAAATGACAAATTTATTTTATTGTGTTTTTACCATTCTGTGACCCAGCAGTGACTTGGCCTCAGGCAATCTCTATTTGAGGGTGGACCTGTAGTGTAAATAGGCTGGAGAAGAAAGGAGAGGAGAGAGATGGTCACTAAGGCAGGTGGGGACACCTAGAAATTGGGGGAATAGGACAAAACAAAGGGAAATATGCTAAGATGAGCCTTACCTTCTTAAAATGCTTACAATTCAATTATCCTCATCATTTTTGTTTTTTTAACCTTCTCCTTTGTTTCCTTACTTTTACTTTTAACTATTTATTTATTTATTTATTTATTTATTTATTTATTTATTTATTTATTTATGTGTGACAGGGTCCCACTTTGTAGTTCAGACTGGCCCTGAGCTCACTATGTAGCCCAGGCAAACCTAGAACTCAGCAATCCTCCTGCCTCTGTGTCCAGAGTGCTGGAATTATAAGCGTGAGCCACCACGCCCAGTTAAAATTTTTAAATAGACACTTATCAGTATATTTTAGGCATACATAATATATAAAACACTCATCATAGGGGAATTGTACCTGTACATGGTACATCCTGTGTCTAAGATCAAGAGGGCATATTTAAAATAAGAAAAATTTCACTTCTAGCTATAGCATCCAAGGCCTACTGTAGTCTGACCTCTTTCTGATCACATCTGCATTGGACTCCCAGCCCACTGCACTCCATCTACATTCCTTCATATAGCCCAAGAGCAGGCCAGGTGAGCACCTTTGCCTTTGCTATACTCCTTCTGATGAAAGCCTCCTTCCAGTTTCCTCCATTAGTTTCTGTTTCCTTTTGTAACTAAAATTTTATTCCTGGCATCACATCCTTGGGAAAAGTTTCCAGGACATTTGATCCAGCCCCTTTCCAATCAAAGTAGCTTTCTTTCCGTGTGATCATTCTTAGTATTTTAATTTTTTCATAGCATCTAGGGCTATCGGAAAATTATTTTTTCATTTATTTTTGTCTATAACATGGTTTTTGTTACCTGTGTACTAATGTCTCTTCATTACCAATAGTATCAGTGTTGAATGAATGAATTCATGAATGGATATGTGACTAGTATTTTATATTTTGCAAAGTGATTTATATAATTATTGACATTCATTTTACTTAGTCTTGCAACAAGTCTTCTAGGTAAATGATGCTGTTGTCTTCATTTTGTACAGGAGGGAGCTGAACCTTGGAAAAGTAGATATCTTGCCCAACATTCTGGATAGTAAATAGGATTTGGACTCAGATTTTTTAAAAACACATATATGTGTGTGTCATATATAGATATATATGACACACACATATATGTGTGTGTGTCATATGTGTGTGTGTCATATATAGATATAAATATAGATGTAATGCATATTATGTGCCAAGAGTTATGCGTGGAAGTCACTGAGAAGATTTTCAGCGGAGGACTGATAAGATAATTTTGACTTTGGACTATGAGAAATGACTTCCGTTTTGCTCCCAGTTTTGCTTTCAAACATGTTCTGCCAAACTGTTCTTCCTGAATATTTGATAATGTCGCTAGGAGATTCTGTAGATTTCCAGTCACTTTCAACTCTAAGAGCAGTCTTGTTCTGGCAATTGATTTATTTTCAGATAATAAGTCCAGTGAACTAAGTCAGAACCTCAGTCTTGCGTTCAATCCCATATCTTCTTCTGATCCCCCACGCGGTTCTGATCTGGAGGCTGGAGCCCGCAGTTAAGGGTCTGCTCTATCATTTGTGAATTTTGTCCCTTCAGAGTAGGGTTTGGTGGAGGGAGAAATTAAAGAAACAGAAGAAAGTGTTATTTTTTTAAAGTACATTTTCAGGTCTATCTAAAAGGCTCTGCAAGATTTCTGTATGCCCAATACTCTGACCTGGGTGACCCATTCTAGATATTTTCCTTTTGCAACACATCTCTCACTCTGGCCACCAAAAATCAAGCTTCTAGTCCCATGAAGACAGCTGAATCTAATTTCTTTCTATGGCATGTATTTTCCCACAGAACTATTTTTATCCTTATAACAAATATTGCTTAGCTGGCCCACTATTTCTTCTCTTCCCTGTCTGAATTGTCTCCAGAATTCTTGAAGGGAAAGGTAAGTATGTTCTCCGTCTTCACCCATGCTGGCAAACTGTTGGGGCTGAAAGTCAAGTTTGCCCAGAATTGCTCAATTGTACCCTGTTTTGGGTTCCTGGGATGGGCCTTGCCCATAACCCAGCTCAGCATCACGCTGAGGAGTGAGACGTGAGATGTCAGATTTTTTTCTTTGCCGCTGTGTCACTCTTCATGAAGTATTCTTTTATTTCGCATGCTTGGCGGGACAGTTCTTCCTCTTCTCCCTATGAGGGAGAAAGAAGAAAAGCTAGTGTCCCCTTGTCCTCCTCCACTGACATCTATGTTTCTTTCTTCCATGGTGACTCAGTTACTCCAGGGCTCTGTAATGCAGGGGAGCCGGAGTGGCGAGCAGGGGAGAGGAGAGCCCTCCGGGGCCACTTTTCATCAAGCCCTGGGAGGAGAAGACTGATACCCTTGGGGAAAGTAAGAATTAGGGATAAAAGCGTGTTGTCTTGCCTGTGTTGTGCTTGGTGTCTGTGTACAGAGGCTGGGACACAGTTGCCCAGAGATCGCAAGGCTCCAGGAAGAGTCTGGCTTGGAACTCTTGTTGGGAGAATCCTCAGAAGTAGACAGTTACTGATGGACTGCCAGGGGAGTTCTAGGGGTGCCAGGGAGAATGAGTAACACGGGAAGGGGGGACAGCCAGGAAGAGCCCTACGGAACGCCAGACTTAAGAGCTGGTGTGTTGGCCCAGGAGACCAGGGCTGGGGTGGGGAGTGAAAAGGTGGAAGGGGGATGTTTTTGAAGGGAAATTGTAAAGTTATCATTCACATGCCATGGACCCTTTTGTGTAAATATCACTAATCACCTTAAATTATGCCTTTTTTTTACTTCTTTCCCTTATCCTGTTTTCTTTTTCTGCCTTATAAAGTTAACTCACAAATGAAAGAGCTGATCTCTTTTTTCTGTCTCTTCAAACCACAGGTTCCTTCACAAAGTCTTCGGAGTTGACACATAACTAATCAGAGAGATGTTCTTTCCATTCTGGTAGTGGACTGCCAGCTTCATCTGTACCAAAAAGGTAGGATACCCGGTTTCTGCTCCAGATTTCAGATCTTCTCGCATGGTCTGCAGCTGGCATTTTATGCCAGGGGATTTGCTGTCTCTTTTTCAGTATCCTAAACTCAGATGTTGGCGCTTTCAGTTCTGTTCGGGTTTGACAAGTAAATGGAATCTCGTGGGCCTGTACAATTCTTCCTCTTGCTGGAAGGCAGCTCTATGTTACTGGTTAAAAGCGAGTCAGTCACCAGGTGTAACAGGTGACAGTTTGTCATGGGTTGATAATGCTCCTCTTCAGAGGTGATCATTACAAATGCCCCTGGAAATCTTTAAGCAGAAAAGAAGCTTCTGTTCTTATAGTGGTCTTTTATTTGGTGAGACAGAGACACGGAGAAGAGTATCATAAAAATAACAAATAATCTTGAGATGTCCTTCAAACCAAAGCAAAACAAGAATCAAATATGTGAATTTTGATTTGTTATGAAAACATCAGATGAATAAGTCTTCTACTTCTCACCTTTGCATGCTTAAAACAAAATGACTAGTTCACCTTTTTTCTGTTCACTTGCGTGTCCAGCTCCAAAGTGTGTGTTGAAACCCACATCTGCTTCTGCTTCCCAGTCCTTCTGAAGCAGAGCGCTGATTCGCAACACTGGCTTTCACGCTACCTTGTGGGCAGACGCGGGCTCCATGTTCTACATGGCTTTACCGAAGTCACGGAGGAGATTGGTGGGAAGCCAGGGACAGTGCGCATGGTTCCAATTTGCTGGGCCCTTTGGCAAGCTGCAGGCTCTGCTCTACTTTTTCTTCTCCCTGCAAAGGCTCCTCCTGACTCTCATGGTGAGGAATTTTTCCCTTTCAAATGAAACATGTAGACCAACCCTTAAAAATCTCTTTCAAATATGTGCAGTGTCAGTATGCCCACTGATGTAGGGGCATGACATGCGATTTCTTAAGAGCTGTTTTCAGAAATAGCTATGCAATATGGATACAGTAAAAAAAAATCACAATTTATGATGATAAAGATGCTTGTTTTTCTGTACTGCTAAAAATATTGGGGGTAGAAATCAACTTCCCCTGTGTAAATTAAATACAGTGAACAAGTGTACAACACAGACAATATGATCATAACTACAGAGCAAGGGAACAGGAAACATTTGTAAACTGCTGTCCTTCACCTGCCAAAGTATCTTTGACTGGACATTAGTATTGACAGTATGGCAAAAGTTTCATGATTTACAGGGCACTTGCTGTATGCCACACAGAGGAGTTCTCTGCCTCTCTTGCTTCCAAGAGTGATGTTGTACTATTAATAACACCATGTGAAAGCCAATGAAATTGAGTCTGAGGCAGGTCAAATGATTCGATCATTAAGTAACCCAGCTCACAAGAAAGCAGCTAAATCCATTGAATTTGTCTTTGAAGGGTTTTCCCCAACCAAGACTGATAGCAATCAAAATCAGTTTCTCATGTGTCATTTTTTTTTTTTTGGTTGGAAGCCTGTCAGAGGTACAGCATAATTTGTAGTCCCAAAACAAAATTTCTCTTTCATATAATGTGTAAATACTGGAAAAGTTATAATAAATATCACATATTTTAGAGCAAATATTGCATATTTATGACATTGCCAAAATATTTTAGCCTTTGTTATAAAAAGTATCATACAATAGTTTCCCCCTTTTTTTCCCAGTTGAATTCTTTATCGGTATATTTTACATACAGCTCACAATCACACTCAACACTGAGGAATTTGTACCAGTATATGGCATGAGTTAATTCTCTTTTTTACCCATATCCCAACCCACCCCACAACCCCTCACCCACTATATACATGGGCTTTCTTTTTCTTTTCAAATCATATATATCCTTTCCCCCTTTTAATTTTAATAAAAATGACAGAGATTAATTTAGAATCTTGTAGCATCTCAAGCAAATTGTTCTTAACACAGAATTTCTGTGACACTTACTAAAAAAATGCCAACCTCTGAGATTAACTCATCTGTACTTAATTTCTTTCTCCTACAGGTTTTAGATGCATAGCTAAAACCAAGGCAAATGAAAGGAAATCGGTTATGTTTTTAGGAGCAGGGCATTAACATCTATCAGCCACTAGACTGATTTTCTTCCCTGCACATTCTTTATGATAGAAATTATTTTAATGGCCTGTTTTAAAGTGCCAGAGATCACATCTTTTTACCAGAAGAACTTCCTCTGCCCAGTAACTCCACATAGTCTTTGGACAGGACTTGTTCCTTCCACCATGTTTCAGGGCTGCCAGGAGTGACCTCTGCTGCTGCCCGCTGTTCTGTGGTCACTAGGAGGGCACGGTGATCTCTCCATGATGGCACCATCCTCATCACATCCCTTTCATAATCAGTGCACGCTGGGGAACAGGCTTCTCCTCCCTACTCTTTACATACCACAGAAGGTAAGTCATCACTTTCAATAAGATCAAACATTGTAACAATAATAGAAGAAGTTGCTATGCAGGTAATATGGTTAGTTTAAATATAATATGCAGATTGTGGTTTGGGCAGTCACTGCATGGGCCTTCTGGATCCTCAGAGTTATTTAGTGGACCACAGTTTATTCCCACATGACCACCACTTACTGCCAGAAGTGCCCCATCCCAGAATCCTGGCCAGCCTTGGCACAGAGAGGAGTTTCTTGACTCACTCTCAGGCCAGCACCCCCATCTGTCCAGAGTCATGTTTTCCAGGATGACTGACCACAGAAGTGCTCATTCTCTCCAGGAAATATCCCACCCTCTTCACAGGTGTGATCACACTAAGAACTCAAGAAAATTCAACAATTACCCCATCTTTATAGATTTCCCAAAGCCTGGAGTATTCAACTGAAGTGGCATTATACATGGAAGCACAACAGTTCAGTTCAGGAGGAACTGCATTCAGCTTCCTGACTCCTTTCCGATCTCTCTGTTATCATAACAGGGTGTGTGGGCCACATCTTTGTCACAGTTCTGCTCTCCCTGCAAACAGTGCTGACAGAGAAACTCAGGAAACTAAAAGTACAGTAATAGAACCCTTTGTGCAACTATGCCAAGGGCAGGCTAACCATGTTTCATAAAGGATAGATCACAGGTACCTCGATGCTTCCACAGTATTATATGTAAAGGAACTGAAGAGTATCAGTTATCCAGGGACACAGGCTATTGCTAACCCAGATAGTGACTCTATTCATGTGTTGGTGGCGTAGTGTACCACATGTATGCCAGCACACCACATGTATACTGGTGTAAATGAATCTGCTGGGCTTCCAGTGATATACAACATAGTATAAGATTATGTACAGTGCATAATACTTCATATTAATAGCTATGTTACTGGTTTATGAGTTTCCTATACTTTTGATTGTTATTTTGAAGTGCCTACCTACTTCCAAAAAAGTAGTTTACTGTAGGGCCTGAGATTTAGCTCAGTGGCTCTGGTGCCTGCATAGCAAGTGCAAAGTTCCTGGTTTGATCCCTGATAACCACATACAATAACACCGAGCATAGTGGCTCACGCCTACTGGCAATCAGTAACACATACCACAAATGCTGGGCTTGGTGGCTCAAGCCTATAGTCCCAGCACTTGGGAGGTAGAGGCAGGAGAATTTCTGAGTTCAAAGCTTGCCTGAGCTATATAGTGAGCTTAGGGCCAGCCTGGACTACAAAGTGAGATCCTGTGCTCCCCCCCCCAAAAAAATATAGTTTACTGTAAAACAGTCTTCTACATCAGGAACAGTCTCACATATCTCATTTATTATGCCTCTAGGCTGCATCATTTTCTCTTTTGCTTAATTTAATTTCACATTGTTTCATCCATCATGGTCCTGGGAGGAATAGGCTAAGCTGTCTCTATCTACCATATTGCCTAGGGATGTAGCAACCTGTGCAATCTATGACCTCTATAATGTAAAATAATAAAATTGCCTAGTGACACATTCTCAGGTGTCCCCATTGTTAAGTGAGGTGCTATTAGCCTGCATAAATTGATCTAAATTTATAAACTTTGTTGTCTTTGCAAGAGATATAAGATATAACACACATTTACTGGCATTTGATTCACCCACACCCAACACTTCCGCCAAAAGTTGAATTTAACTTCCTGAGGAATCTGCTGGAGTATTTTACTACAACAAGAAGACAGTAGAACTCGAAGGTAATTTTAAGATTCTACCTCTTAGAAAGAGTACAAACACTAAAGGTTTTTGCTGAAGCATTGGTTTCTACCTGACTAGGTTCCACCTGCAGCCTGAGCAAATATCTCTGCTTGGGTGTCCACACTATCACTAGAGGAATATACATGATGTCACACATGTCTGGGAAGCCATGTGTGTGTCTCCGGGGGCAGGGCCTGAGGTTTCACCTGCTGCCCTGGCTGTGGGTTGCTGCGCTGCAAGACTCCACAGGTGCAAGGCCCATGAGGAGGTGCTGACCAGAGATCCCCTGGGCTCCAGCTAACCACCACTTACAGCCACAATTAGACCAGCCAGTGCTCGGTACCCAAAGCATTTCAGTGGAGCACACTTTCCTGTCAATAGTACTATAATAGAAGTAGGCAATGTCTGTAACCTGATGTTTGCTTTATGTAATAGAATGGATAATACTGACTATCTCAGACATTTGTTAGAAGGCATAAATGGTCTGATGTATGGGAAAATGCTTTTTATTATAAAGATGCTATACCAACTTTGAAGTAAGTCCACGATTTACCAGTAAGTTCCATTCTAGGAGAACATTTGTAAATTGGGTTTATTTGTAACCCATAAAGCAAGTCTAATGTATACATAAAATGTACCAATAAAATCAATTTTAAAAATACAGTACTGTGGGGCCAGAGATTTAGCTCAGTGGTTCCAGCACCTCCCTAGCAAATGCAAGGTCCCTGCTTCTATCCTCAGTGACCACATACAACAATACAGGTTGGTGGACCATGCCCACCAACAATCAGTACTACATACCACAAATGCCGGGTGTGGTGGCTCAAGCCTGTCATCCCAGCACTTGGGAGGCAGAGGCAGGAGGACTGCTGAGTGTGCAATTTGCCTGAGCTATGTAGTGAGCTCAGGGCCAGCCTGAACTACAAAGTGAGACCCTGTCTCAAAACAAAAAACAAAACAAAACAACAAAAATAGAGTACTGTGAAAGTTTGTGATTCATATGTTCATAAGTTGGGAACTTATTGTATAATTATTATCTTCTATGATAAGATATTATGGGTATATTCTAATTCACTGTTTTAAGTACTAAGTTACTGTGAATATAAAAGCACCATGAAATTCTATTCTCTACCACAATTTCTTAGGCTATTACTTGTATTTCCTAAGTGCAATTTTCCCTTCATTTTGTAAGGCACTTAAAGATGGGAAACCTGCTAACTGAACACCAGTGCTATTGGCAGGAATTGCTTTGTTTTTCTAAGAACAAAAGTTTATGATACCATAAGATCATCTCTAAAATATCTTGATGCTATGATTGTGTTGTTTTTGAAACATTCCCTGAGACTGTGCTATATCCTGGGCTCACACTGACTGTTGCTTTGAAACTGTATATTTGATCAAAAATATTTTGGGGAATAACCAAGCAGTAAGTTTCATTTTAAAATCGGCATGGTGTCTGAGTTAGTGTCCTGGCCTCAGATCTGACATTTAAACTGAAGCCTGGACTGTGGGAACTTGTTCTATTGAATCATTTCATTGTTACTGAGCACGATGAACATGATGGCCCTGAAAATTCAAACATCTTCTCAGAACTATCTCTGGATCCCTGCCTTATTTTTCTAATTGAAGCATTTAAGAATTCTTCTTCGCTATTTATAAAGCCTGAGATTTCCAAATGGCCAGCCTCTGAGCTGTCTTCAAATGTGTTTTCCTATTAAATGGATCTTTGTTTAACACTACTGTTAGGTCCTGTGAGGGAAGTGTGGCTCTTCTGTGAGCTCCATCTAATTGAGAGATCCAGCCAGCACACTAGAGGAGACCACAAAGGCTTGCCGGGTCTGGCTGGCTATGATTTCAACTGTCCCTTTTCTCAGGACACTTAAGTATGGCTGAGAGACATACTGTGCTGTGCTCTGAACATCAGTGAAGTGGCAGAACAAGAAGAGTCCATCTTGGGTAGGAGATTTAGCTCAGTGGTTCCGCAGCCTGCCTAGCAAGCACAAGGTCCCTGGATGGATGCGGGTTACCACATACAATGATATGATATTGGGTGTGGTGGCTCATGCCCACCAGCAATCAGTACCACACCCCACAATGCTGGGCGTGGTGGCTCACGCCTGTAATCCCAGCATTTGGGAGGCAGAGGCAGGAGGATTGCTGAGTTGGAGGCTTGCCTGGGCTACATAGTGAGCTCAGGGCCAGCCTGAACTACAAAGCAAGACCCTGTCTCAAAAAAAAAAAAA